>JAZHYW010042059.1:0-13547 GCA_037355805.1 Ixodes ricinus | reverse complement strand
AAATACAAAGTTTGCTAAGCGGCATAATTTAAATGCTGTTCAACTGCAGCGTGTGGCATGTTTCTTATGCAACGCGGTATCAGTGTAGCACGGACTCAACAATCGCAACGCTGTGTTGTGAAATGTCTCCAATGCGTTGCTGTCGTACAATTGATCGACACAACAAAGACACAGCGTTACGCTAACTCACCGAACTTCTAGCTGCCTAAAAAAACGTGTACTAAAGGCGGAAAAAGAATGAAAATACAAAGTTTGCTAAGCGGCATAATTTAAATGCTGTTCAACTGCAGCGTGTGGCATGTTTCTTATGCAACGCGGTATCAGTGTAGCACGGACTCAACAATCGCAACGCTGTGTAGTGAAATGTCTCCAATGCGTTGCTGTCGTACAATTGATCGACACAACAAAGACACAGCGTTACGCTAACTCACCGAACTTCTAGCTGCCTAAAAAAACGTGTACTAAAGGCGGAAAAAGAATGAAAATACAAAGTTTGCTAAGCGGCATAATTTAAATGCTGTTCAACTGCAGCGTGTGGCATGTTTCTTATGCAACGCGGTATCAGTGTAGCACGGACTCAACAATCGCAACGCTGTGTAGTGAAATGTCTCCAATGCGTTGCTGTCGTACAATTGATCAACACAACAAAGACACAGCGTTACGCTAACTCACCGAACTTCTAGCTGCCTAAAAAAACGTGTACTAAAGGCGGAAAAAGAATGAAAATACAAAGTTTGCTAAGCGGCATAATTTAAATGCTGTTCAACTGCAGCGTGTGGCATGTTTCTTATGCAACGCGGTATCAGTGTAGCACGGACTCAACAATCGCAACGCTGTGTAGTGAAATGTCTCCAATGCGTTGCTGTCGTACAATTGATCGACACAACAAAGACACAGCGTTACGCTAACTCACCGAACTTCTAGCTGCCTAAAAAAACGTGTACTAAAGGCGGAAAAAGAATGAAAATACAAAGTTTGCTAAGCGGCATAATTTAAATGCTGTTCAACTGCAGCGTGTGGCATGTTTCTTATGCAACGCGGTATCAGTGTAGCACGGACTCAACAATCGCAACGCTGTGTAGTGAAATGTCTCCAATGCGTTGCTGTCGTACAATTGATCGACACAACAAAGACACAGCGTTACGCTAACTCACCGAACTTCTAGCTGCCTAAAAAAACGTGTACTAAAGGCGGAAAAAGAATGAAAATACAAAGTTTGCTAAGCGGCATAATTTAAATGCTGTTCAACTGCAGCGTGTGGCATGTTTCTTATGCAACGCGGTATCAGTGTAGCACGGACTCAACAATCGCAACGCTGTGTAGTGAAATGTCTCCAATGCGTTGCTGTCGTACAATTGATCGACACAACAAAGACACAGCGTTACGCTAACTCACCGAACTTCTAGCTGCCTAAAAAAACGTGTACTAAAGGCGGAAAAAGAATGAAAATACAAAGTTTGCTAAGCGGCATAATTTAAATGCTGTTCAACTGCAGCGTGTGGCATGTTTCTTATGCAACGCGGTATCAGTGTAGCACGGACTCAACAATCGCAACGCTGTGTAGTGAAATGTCTCCAATGCGTTGCTGTCGTACAATTGATCGACACAACAAAGACACAGCGTTACGCTAACTCACCGAACTTCTAGCTGCCTAAAAAAACGTGTACTAAAGGCGGAAAAAGAATGAAAATACAAAGTTTGCTAAGCGGCATAATTTAAATGTTGTTCAACTGCAGCGTGTGGCATGTTTCTTATGCAACGCGGTATCAGTGTAGCACGGACTCAACAATCGCAACGCTGTGTAGTGAAATGTCTCCAATGCGTTGCTGTCGTACAATTGATCGACACAACAAAGACACAGCGTTACGCTAACTCACCGAACTTCTAGCTGCCTAAAAAAACGTGTACTAAAGGCGGAAAAAGAATGAAAATACAAAGTTTGCTAAGCGGCATAATTTAAATGCTGTTCAACTGCAGCGTGTGGCATGTTTCTTATGCAACGCGGTATCAGTGTAGCACGGACTCAACAATCGCAACGCTGTGTAGTGAAATGTCTCCAATGCGTTGCTGTCGTACAATTGATCGACACAACAAAGACACAGCGTTACGCTAACTCACCGAACTTCTAGCTGCCTAAAAAAACGTGTACTAAAGGCGGAAAAAGAATGAAAATACAAAGTTTGCTAAGCGGCATAATTTAAATGCTGTTCAACTGCAGCGTGTGGCATGTTTCTTATGCAACGCGGTATCAGTGTAGCACGGACTCAACAATCGCAACGCTGTGTAGTGAAATGTCTCCAATGCGTTGCTGTCGTACAATTGATCGACACAACAAAGACACAGCGTTACGCTAACTCACCGAACTTCTAGCTGCCTAAAAAAACGTGTACTAAAGGCGGAAAAAGAATGAAAATACAAAGTTTGCTAAGCGGCATAATTTAAATGCTGTTCAACTGCAGCGTGTGGCATGTTTCTTATGCAACGCGGTATCAGTGTAGCACGGACTCAACAATCGCAACGCTGTGTAGTGAAATGTCTCCAATGCGTTGCTGTCGTACAATTGATCGACACAACAAAGACACAGCGTTACGCTAACTCACCGAACTTCTAGCTGCCTAAAAAAACGTGTACTAAAGGCGGAAAAAGAATGAAAATACAAAGTTTGCTAAGCGGCATAATTTAAATGCTGTTCAACTGCAGCGTGTGGCATGTTTCTTATGCAACGCGGTATCAGTGTAGCACGGACTCAACAATCGCAACGCTGTGTAGTGAAATGTCTCCAATGCGTTGCTGTCGTACAATTGATCGACACAACAAAGACACAGCGTTACGCTAACTCACCGAACTTCTAGCTGCCTAAAAAACGTGTACTAAAGGCGGAAAAAGAATGAAAATACAAAGTTTGCTAAGCGGCATAATTTAAATGCTGTTCAACTGCAGCGTGTGGCATGTTTCTTATGCAACGCGGTATCAGTGTAGCACGGACTCAACAATCGCAACGCTGTGTAGTGAAATGTCTCCAATGCGTTGCTGTCGTACAATTGATCAACACAACAAAGACACAGCGTTACGCTAACTCACCGAACTTCTAGCTGCCTAAAAAAACGTGTACTAAAGGCGGAAAAAGAATGAAAATACAAAGTTTGCTAAGCGGCATAATTTAAATGCTGTTCAACTGCAGCGTGTGGCATGTTTCTTATGCAACGCGGTATCAGTGTAGCACGGACTCAACAATCGCAACGCTGTGTAGTGAAATGTCTCCAATGCGTTGCTGTCGTACAATTGATCGACACAACAAAGACACAGCGTTACGCTAACTCACCGAACTTCTAGCTGCCTAAAAAACGTGTACTAAAGGCGGAAAAAGAATGAAAATACAAAGTTTGCTAAGCGGCATAATTTAAATGTTGTTCAACTGCAGCGTGTGGCATGTTTCTTATGCAACGCGGTATCAGTGTAGCACGGACTCAACAATCGCAACGCTGTGTAGTGAAATGTCTCCAATGCGTTGCTGTCGTACAATTGATCGACACAACAAAGACACAGCGTTACGCTAACTCACCGAACTTCTAGCTGCCTAAAAAAACGTGTACTAAAGGCGGAAAAAGAATGAAAATACAAAGTTTGCTAAGCGGCATAATTTAAATGCTGTTCAACTGCAGCGTGTGGCATGTTTCTTATGCAACGCGGTATCAGTGTAGCACGGACTCAACAATCGCAACGCTGTGTAGTGAAATGTCTCCAATGCGTTGCTGTCGTACAATTGATCGACACAACAAAGACACAGCGTTACGCTAACTCACCGAACTTCTAGCTGCCTAAAAAAACGTGTACTAAAGGCGGAAAAAGAATGAAAATACAAAGTTTGCTAAGCGGCATAATTTAAATGCTGTTCAACTGCAGCGTGTGGCATGTTTCTTATGCAACGCGGTATCAGTGTAGCACGGACTCAACAATCGCAACGCTGTGTTGTGAAATGTCTCCAATGCGTTGCTGTCGTACAATTGATCGACACAACAAAGACACAGCGTTACGCTAACTCACCGAACTTCTAGCTGCCTAAAAAAACGTGTACTAAAGGCGGAAAAAGAATGAAAATACAAAGTTTGCTAAGCGGCATAATTTAAATGCTGTTCAACTGCAGCGTGTGGCATGTTTCTTATGCAACGCGGTATCAGTGTAGCACGGACTCAACAATCGCAACGCTGTGTTGTGAAATGTCTCCAATGCGTTGCTGTCGTACAATTGATCGACACAACAAAGACACAGCGTTACGCTAACTCACCGAACTTCTAGCTGCCTAAAAAAACGTGTACTAAAGGCGGAAAAAGAATGAAAATACAAAGTTTGCTAAGCGGCATAATTTAAATGCTGTTCAACTGCAGCGTGTGGCATGTTTCTTATGCAACGCGGTATCAGTGTAGCACGGACTCAACAATCGCAACGCTGTGTAGTGAAATGTCTCCAATGCGTTGCTGTCGTACAATTGATCAACACAACAAAGACACAGCGTTACGCTAACTCACCGAACTTCTAGCTGCCTAAAAAACGTGTACTAAAGGCGGAAAAAGAATGAAAATACAAAGTTTGCTAAGCGGCATAATTTAAATGCTGTTCAACTGCAGCGTGTGGCATGTTTCTTATGCAACGCGGTATCAGTGTAGCACGGACTCAACAATCGCAACGCTGTGTAGTGAAATGTCTCCAATGCGTTGCTGTCGTACAATTGATCGACACAACAAAGACACAGCGTTACGCTAACTCACCGAACTTCTAGCTGCCTAAAAAACGTGCACTAAAGGCGGAAAAAGAATGAAAATACAAAGTTTGCTAAGCGGCATAATTTAAATGCTGTTCAACTGCAGCGTGTGGCATGTTTCTTATGCAACGCGGTATCAGTGTAGCACGGACTCAACAATCGCAACGCTGTGTAGTGAAATGTCTCCAATGCGTTGCTGTCGTACAATTGATCAACACAACAAAGACACAGCGTTACGCTAACTCACCGAACTTCTAGCTGCCTAAAAAACGTGTACTAAAGGCGGAAAAAGAATGAAAATACAAAGTTTGCTAAGCGGCATAATTTAAATGCTGTTCAACTGCAGCGTGTGGCATGTTTCTTATGCAACGCGGTATCAGTGTAGCACGGACTCAACAATCGCAACGCTGTGTAGTGAAATGTCTCCAATGCGTTGCTGTCGTACAATTGATCAACACAACAAAGACACAGCGTTACGCTAACTCACCGAACTTCTAGCTGCCTAAAAAAACGTGTACTAAAGGCGGAAAAAGAATGAAAATACAAAGTTTGCTAAGCGGCATAATTTAAATGCTGTTCAACTGCAGCGTGTGGCATGTTTCTTATGCAACGCGGTATCAGTGTAGCACGGACTCAACAATCGCAACGCTGTGTTGTGAAATGTCTCCAATGCGTTGCTGTCGTACAATTGATCGACACAACAAAGACACAGCGTTACGCTAACTCACCGAACTTCTAGCTGCCTAAAAAAACGTGTACTAAAGGCGGAAAAAGAATGAAAATACAAAGTTTGCTAAGCGGCATAATTTAAATGTTGTTCAACTGCAGCGTGTGGCATGTTTCTTATGCAACGCGGTATCAGTGTAGCACGGACTCAACAATCGCAACGCTGTGTAGTGAAATGTCTCCAATGCGTTGCTGTCGTACAATTGATCGACACAACAAAGACACAGCGTTACGCTAACTCACCGAACTTCTAGCTGCCTAAAAAAACGTGCACTAAAGGCGGAAAAAGAATGAAAATACAAAGTTTGCTAAGCGGCATAATTTAAATGCTGTTCAACTGCAGCGTGTGGCATGTTTCTTATGCAACGCGGTATCAGTGTAGCACGGACTCAACAATCGCAACGCTGTGTAGTGAAATGTCTCCAATGCGTTGCTGTCGTACAATTGATCAACACAACAAAGACACAGCGTTACGCTAACTCACCGAACTTCTAGCTGCCTAAAAAACGTGTACTAAAGGCGGAAAAAGAATGAAAATACAAAGTTTGCTAAGCGGCATAATTTAAATGCTGTTCAACTGCAGCGTGTGGCATGTTTCTTATGCAACGCGGTATCAGTGTAGCACGGACTCAACAATCGCAACGCTGTGTAGTGAAATGTCTCCAATGCGTTGCTGTCGTACAATTGATCAACACAACAAAGACACAGCGTTACGCTAACTCACCGAACTTCTAGCTGCCTAAAAAAACGTGTACTAAAGGCGGAAAAAGAATGAAAATACAAAGTTTGCTAAGCGGCATAATTTAAATGCTGTTCAACTGCAGCGTGTGGCATGTTTCTTATGCAACGCGGTATCAGTGTAGCACGGACTCAACAATCGCAACGCTGTGTAGTGAAATGTCTCCAATGCGTTGCTGTCGTACAATTGATCGACACAACAAAGACACAGCGTTACGCTAACTCACCGAACTTCTAGCTGCCTAAAAAAACGTGTACTAAAGGCGGAAAAAGAATGAAAATACAAAGTTTGCTAAGCGGCATAATTTAAATGCTGTTCAACTGCAGCGTGTGGCATGTTTCTTATGCAACGCGGTATCAGTGTAGCACGGACTCAACAATCGCAACGCTGTGTAGTGAAATGTCTCCAATGCGTTGCTGTCGTACAATTGATCAACACAACAAAGACACAGCGTTACGCTAACTCACCGAACTTCTAGCTGCCTAAAAAAACGTGTACTAAAGGCGGAAAAAGAATGAAAATACAAAGTTTGCTAAGCGGCATAATTTAAATGCTGTTCAACTGCAGCGTGTGGCATGTTTCTTATGCAACGCGGTATCAGTGTAGCACGGACTCAACAATCGCAACGCTGTGTAGTGAAATGTCTCCAATGCGTTGCTGTCGTACAATTGATCGACACAACAAAGACACAGCGTTACGCTAACTCACCGAACTTCTAGCTGCCTAAAAAAACGTGTACTAAAGGCGGAAAAAGAATGAAAATACAAAGTTTGCTAAGCGGCATAATTTAAATGCTGTTCAACTGCAGCGTGTGGCATGTTTCTTATGCAACGCGGTATCAGTGTAGCACGGACTCAACAATCGCAACGCTGTGTAGTGAAATGTCTCCAATGCGTTGCTGTCGTACAATTGATCGACACAACAAAGACACAGCGTTACGCTAACTCACCGAACTTCTAGCTGCCTAAAAAAACGTGTACTAAAGGCGGAAAAAGAATGAAAATACAAAGTTTGCTAAGCGGCATAATTTAAATGCTGTTCAACTGCAGCGTGTGGCATGTTTCTTATGCAACGCGGTATCAGTGTAGCACGGACTCAACAATCGCAACGCTGTGTAGTGAAATGTCTCCAATGCGTTGCTGTCGTACAATTGATCGAACACAACAAAGACACAGCGTTACGCTAACTCACCGAACTTCTAGCTGCCTAAAAAAACGTGTACTAAAGGCGGAAAAAGAATGAAAATACAAAGTTTGCTAAGCGGCAGAATTTAAATGCTGTTCAACTGCAGCGTGTGGCATGTTTCTTATGCAACGCGGTATCAGTGTAGCACGGACTCAACAATCGCAACGCTGTGTAGTGAAATGTCTCCAATGCGTTGCTGTCGTACAATTGATCAACACAACAAAGACACAGCGTTACGCTAACTCACCGAACTTCTAGCTGCCTAAAAAAACGTGTACTAAAGGCGGAAAAAGAATGAAAATACAAAGTTTGCTAAGCGGCATAATTTAAATGCTGTTCAACTGCAGCGTGTGGCATGTTTCTTATGCAACGCGGTATCAGTGTAGCACGGACTCAACAATCGCAACGCTGTGTAGTGAAATGTCTCCAATGCGTTGCTGTCGTACAATTGATCAACACAACAAAGACACAGCGTTACGCTAACTCACCGAACTTCTAGCTGCCTAAAAAAACGTGTACTAAAGGCGGAAAAAGAATGAAAATACAAAGTTTGCTAAGCGGCATAATTTAAATGCTGTTCAACTGCAGCGTGTGGCATGTTTCTTATGCAACGCGGTATCAGTGTAGCACGGACTCAACAATCGCAACGCTGTGTAGTGAAATGTCTCCAATGCGTTGCTGTCGTACAATTGATCAACACAACAAAGACACAGCGTTACGCTAACTCACCGAACTTCTAGCTGCCTAAAAAACGTGTACTAAAGGCGGAAAAAGAATGAAAATACAAAGTTTGCTAAGCGGCATAATTTAAATGCTGTTCAACTGCAGCGTGTGGCATGTTTCTTATGCAACGCGGTATCAGTGTAGCACGGACTCAACAATCGCAACGCTGTGTTGTGAAATGTCTCCAATGCGTTGCTGTCGTACAATTGATCGACACAACAAAGACACAGCGTTACGCTAACTCACCGAACTTCTAGCTGCCTAAAAAAACGTGTACTAAAGGCGGAAAAAGAATGAAAATACAAAGTTTGCTAAGCGGCATAATTTAAATGCTGTTCAACTGCAGCGTGTGGCATGTTTCTTATGCAACGCGGTATCAGTGTAGCACGGACTCAACAATCGCAACGCTGTGTAGTGAAATGTCTCCAATGCGTTGCTGTCGTACAATTGATCGACACAACAAAGACACAGCGTTACGCTAACTCACCGAACTTCTAGCTGCCTAAAAAAACGTGTACTAAAGGCGGAAAAAGAATGAAAATACAAAGTTTGCTAAGCGGCATAATTTAAATGTTGTTCAACTGCAGCGTGTGGCATGTTTCTTATGCAACGCGGTATCAGTGTAGCACGGACTCAACAATCGCAACGCTGTGTAGTGAAATGTCTCCAATGCGTTGCTGTCGTACAATTGATCGACACAACAAAGACACAGCGTTACGCTAACTCACCGAACTTCTAGCTGCCTAAAAAACGTGTACTAAAGGCGGAAAAAGAATGAAAATACAAAGTTTGCTAAGCGGCATAATTTAAATGCTGTTCAACTGCAGCGTGTGGCATGTTTCTTATGCAACGCGGTATCAGTGTAGCACGGACTCAACAATCGCAACGCTGTGTTGTGAAATGTCTCCAATGCGTTGCTGTCGTACAATTGATCGACACAACAAAGACACAGCGTTACGCTAACTCACCGAACTTCTAGCTGCCTAAAAAAACGTGTACTAAAGGCGGAAAAAGAATGAAAATACAAAGTTTGCTAAGCGGCATAATTTAAATGTTGTTCAACTGCAGCGTGTGGCATGTTTCTTATGCAACGCGGTATCAGTGTAGCACGGACTCAACAATCGCAACGCTGTGTAGTGAAATGTCTCCAATGCGTTGCTGTCGTACAATTGATCGACACAACAAAGACACAGCGTTACGCTAACTCACCGAACTTCTAGCTGCCTAAAAAAACGTGTACTAAAGGCGGAAAAAGAATGAAAATACAAAGTTTGCTAAGCGGCATAATTTAAATGCTGTTCAACTGCAGCGTGTGGCATGTTTCTTATGCAACGCGGTATCAGTGTAGCACGGACTCAACAATCGCAACGCTGTGTTGTGAAATGTCTCCAATGCGTTGCTGTCGTACAATTGATCGACACAACAAAGACACAGCGTTACGCTAACTCACCGAACTTCTAGCTGCCTAAAAAACGTGTACTAAAGGCGGAAAAAGAATGAAAATACAAAGTTTGCTAAGCGGCATAATTTAAATGCTGTTCAACTGCAGCGTGTGGCATGTTTCTTATGCAACGCGGTATCAGTGTAGCACGGACTCAACAATCGCAACGCTGTGTAGTGAAATGTCTCCAATGCGTTGCTGTCGTACAATTGATCAACACAACAAAGACACAGCGTTACGCTAACTCACCGAACTTCTAGCTGCCTAAAAAAACGTGTACTAAAGGCGGAAAAAGAATGAAAATACAAAGTTTGCTAAGCGGCATAATTTAAATGCTGTTCAACTGCAGCGTGTGGCATGTTTCTTATGCAACGCGGTATCAGTGTAGCACGGACTCAACAATCGCAACGCTGTGTAGTGAAATGTCTCCAATGCGTTGCTGTCGTACAATTGATCGACACAACAAAGACACAGCGTTACGCTAACTCACCGAACTTCTAGCTGCCTAAAAAAACGTGTACTAAAGGCGGAAAAAGAATGAAAATACAAAGTTTGCTAAGCGGCATAATTTAAATGCTGTTCAACTGCAGCGTGTGGCATGTTTCTTATGCAACGCGGTATCAGTGTAGCACGGACTCAACAATCGCAACGCTGTGTAGTGAAATGTCTCCAATGCGTTGCTGTCGTACAATTGATCAACACAACAAAGACACAGCGTTACGCTAACTCACCGAACTTCTAGCTGCCTAAAAAAACGTGTACTAAAGGCGGAAAAAGAATGAAAATACAAAGTTTGCTAAGCGGCATAATTTAAATGCTGTTCAACTGCAGCGTGTGGCATGTTTCTTATGCAACGCGGTATCAGTGTAGCACGGACTCAACAATCGCAACGCTGTGTAGTGAAATGTCTCCAATGCGTTGCTGTCGTACAATTGATCGACACAACAAAGACACAGCGTTACGCTAACTCACCGAACTTCTAGCTGCCTAAAAAAACGTGTACTAAAGGCGGAAAAAGAATGAAAATACAAAGTTTGCTAAGCGGCATAATTTAAATGCTGTTCAACTGCAGCGTGTGGCATGTTTCTTATGCAACGCGGTATCAGTGTAGCACGGACTCAACAATCGCAACGCTGTGTAGTGAAATGTCTCCAATGCGTTGCTGTCGTACAATTGATCGACACAACAAAGACACAGCGTTACGCTAACTCACCGAACTTCTAGCTGCCTAAAAAAACGTGTACTAAAGGCGGAAAAAGAATGAAAATACAAAGTTTGCTAAGCGGCATAATTTAAATGCTGTTCAACTGCAGCGTGTGGCATGTTTCTTATGCAACGCGGTATCAGTGTAGCACGGACTCAACAATCGCAACGCTGTGTAGTGAAATGTCTCCAATGCGTTGCTGTCGTACAATTGATCAACACAACAAAGACACAGCGTTACGCTAACTCACCGAACTTCTAGCTGCCTAAAAAACGTGTACTAAAGGCGGAAAAAGAATGAAAATACAAAGTTTGCTAAGCGGCATAATTTAAATGCTGTTCAACTGCAGCGTGTGGCATGTTTCTTATGCAACGCGGTATCAGTGTAGCACGGACTCAACAATCGCAACGCTGTGTAGTGAAATGTCTCCAATGCGTTGCTGTCGTACAATTGATCAACACAACAAAGACACAGCGTTACGCTAACTCACCGAACTTCTAGCTGCCTAAAAAAACGTGTACTAAAGGCGGAAAAAGAATGAAAATACAAAGTTTGCTAAGCGGCATAATTTAAATGCTGTTCAACTGCAGCGTGTGGCATGTTTCTTATGCAACGCGGTATCAGTGTAGCACGGACTCAACAATCGCAACGCTGTGTAGTGAAATGTCTCCAATGCGTTGCTGTCGTACAATTGATCAACACAACAAAGACACAGCGTTACGCTAACTCACCGAACTTCTAGCTGCCTAAAAAAACGTGTACTAAAGGCGGAAAAAGAATGAAAATACAAAGTTTGCTAAGCGGCAGAATTTAAATGTTGTTCAACTGCAGCGTGTGGCATGTTTCTTATGCAACGCGGTATCAGTGTAGCACGGACTCAACAATCGCAACGCTGTGTTGTGAAATGTCTCCAATGCGTTGCTGTCGTACAATTGATCAACACAACAAAGACACAGCGTTACGCTAACTCACCGAACTTCTAGCTGCCTAAAAAACGTGTACTAAAGGCGGAAAAAGAATGAAAATACAAAGTTTGCTAAGCGGCAGAATTTAAATGTTGTTCAACTGCAGCGTGTGGCATGTTTCTTATGCAACGCGGTATCAGTGTAGCACGGACTCAACAATCGCAACGCTGTGTTGTGAAATGTCTCCAATGCGTTGCTGTCGTACAATTGATCAACACAACAAAGACACAGCGTTACGCTAACTCACCGAAATTCTAGCTGCCTAAAAAACGTGTACTAAAGGCGGAAAAAGAATGAAAATACAAAGTTTGCTAAGCGGCAGAATTTAAATGTTGTTCAACTGCAGCGTGTGGCATGTTTCTTATGCAACGCGGTATCAGTGTAGCACGGACTCAAGAATCGCAACGCTGTGTTGTGAAATGTCTCCAATGCGTTGCTGTCGTACAATTGATCAACACAACAAAGACACAGCGTTACGCTAACTCACCGAACTTCTAGCTGCCTAAAAAACGTGTACTAAAGGCGGAAAAAGAATGAAAATACAAAGTTTGCTAAGCGGCAGAATTTAAATGTTGTTCAACTGCAGCGTGTGGCATGTTTCTTATGCAACGCGGTATCAGTGTAGCACGGACTCAACAATCGCAACGCTGTGTTGTGAAATGTCTCCAATGCGTTGCTGTCGTACAATTGATCAACACAACAAAGACACAGCGTTACGCTAACTCACCGAAATTCTAGCTGCCTAAAAAAACGTGTACTAAAGGCGGAAAAAGAATGAAAATACAAAGTTTGCTAAGCGGCAGAATTTAAATGTTGTTCAACTGCAGCGTGTGGCATGTTTCTTATGCAACGCGGTATCAGTGTAGCACGGACTCAAGAATCGCAACGCTGTGTTGTGAAATGTCTCCAATGCGTTGCTGTCGTACAATTGATCAACACAACAAAGACACAGCGTTACGCTAACTCACCGAACTTCTAGCTGCCTAAAAAAACGTGTACTAAAGGCGGAAAAAGAATGAAAATACAAAGTTTGCTAAGCGGCATAATTTAAATGTTGTTCAACTGCAGCGTGTGGCATGTTTCTTATGCAACGCGGTATCAGTGTAGCACGGACTCAACAATCGCAACGCTGTGTAGTGAAATGTCTCCAATGCGTTGCTGTCGTACAATTGATCAACACAACAAAGACACAGCGTTACGCTAACTCACCGAACTTCTAGCTGCCTAAAAAAACGTGTACTAAAGGCGGAAAAAGAATGAAAATACAAAGTTTGCTAAGCGGCATAATTTAAATGCTGTTCAACTGCAGCGTGTGGCATGTTTCTTATGCAACGCGGTATCAGTGTAGCACGGACTCAACAATCGCAACGCTGTGTAGTGAAATGTCTCCAATGCGTTGCTGTCGTACAATTGATCAACACAACAAAGACACAGCGTTACGCTAACTCACCGAACTTCTAGCTGCCTAAAAAACGTGTACTAAAGGCGGAAAAAGAATGAAAATACAAAGTTTGCTAAGCGGCATAATTTAAATGCTGTTCAACTGCAGCGTGTGGCATGTTTCTTATGCAACGCGGTATCAGTGTAGCACGGACTCAACAATCGCAACGCTGTGTAGTGAAATGTCTCCAATGCGTTGCTGTCGTACAATTGATCGACACAACAAAGACACAGCGTTACGCTAACTCACCGAACTTCTAGCTGCCTAAAAAACGTGTACTAAAGGCGGAAAAAGAATGAAAATACAAAGTTTGCTAAGCGGCATAATTTAAATGTTGTTCAACTGCAGCGTGTGGCATGTTTCT
>JAZHYW010042055.1:0-38948 GCA_037355805.1 Ixodes ricinus | reverse complement strand
GAGAGGCGGGAAGATGTGCAAAATATCTTGCAAGAGATCAAGGATTACAACGAGAAGAAGACGACGATGGTGCAAAGGAAGAGAGCTAAAAGAAAGAAGAGGTACCGGATCGACGGTTTTTTTGTTTGTTTTGATTTCTGTTACCATCACCCGGCCGACACTAAAAGCGGTCTCAATCGCAACGGCTCCTTGGCTTCCTCGCCGAAACAATGACCTTTAATACGACGTTGAGGAGCGACGTACGCATACGCACGGCGCCTGCGTATGCGGACGTCGTGCGTATGCGAACGTCCTGCGTATGCCGGAGGCGCCAAGCCTCCGGGCGGCACCTCCGTATATGCGTGGCGCATAAGTGCGCCGCCCACACGCACGGCGCATCGGAGGCCAGAGAGCGTATCGCGAAAACCGGGGAAAGTAGCTAAAGAAGATTATCTTATTAAAAAAAGCATAATGCTGCTGACGTTATTAAACGCGGAGACTCCCTAGCGGAGACGACTGCTAAAGTGTGCAAAAGCTTCCCCAAACCACTCCCTCTGCTAAGCCGAAGGGTGGTCGCACAAAATGCTTCGTGGAACTTGCTGTCACTGTAGACATCGATCACGCGATCAAGCGTAAAAGGCTGGCGAGTCGCAACAGACGCCGGAATTTAAAACCACCTATTTTCTTCGCAAACGGACCATATACTTATCAACAAATAAATGAGTAGCGTGTTGTTTGTTTGATAAGGCCTTAAAAAGGTCTAGTTTGTGCGTGACGCAAGAAGAAGCTATATTGCTCTTTGCTTCAAAGACTTGAGCAACACCACCGTTAGAGCGCTGCTCGAAACGACGCCGCGAATAGCTTTCACAAATCTCGATGCACTGCGGCAAGAACAGAAAACCGCTGAAAAAGTGCAATTAGTATACGACGCGAGCAAAAGGGACTGTGACACCATATTATGAAACCTGCCTTGAAACGTGAACTTTTGCGTTTGCTGTACAATTCTTGGGACTTCTTAAGATATTCAATTCAATTTTTTATTTGTGTTTGACGCAAACACTAGGCTGAGTTAAAATCAAGGAATCGAACCGGACATACTCCAATTGGGTGCGGGTTCGGTGGTTTTGCATTTTGTTCCGGTATGGTTCTGGTTCAGTGATGCTTTTGAAATAACGGTTCGGTTACAGGTTCCATCAAGCGCGAACAAGTTCAAACCGGTTCTTGAAAAAAAAGTCCACAGCCTTCGATCAGTTAAGAAGAAAGGTGTTCGACACACCTACTCTTTATTAAAAAAAATTAAGTCATCAGAAGCCGTGCTGCGGAAACGAGGACAACAAAAGAAATGTAGGCCTAATTTCGTTTTCAGGAAACTGTACCAAAGCTCAGTACCCACATGAGAAGTCAATGAGCCAGCACACTTGGTAACACCATAAGTGTAGCACACACCACCGTACTTGCAAACTACTCGTAAAAAAATGTTGTTAGTTGTTTAGACAGCAGGAGTATAGCCTGCCAGAGTACGGTGACAGTTGTACCCACTGTAGATGAGACCTCTTTACTGACTGAGCCTTGCAGATCACCACGGCACCGAAAGTGCAAACAAATTGTTGTGTGTATGTATACAACCAGCAGTTAGTCTGCCTCACTGGGCGCCTGGTGTCTCAGCTGTAGATGAGCACTTTAGCCAGTGCAGTAACAACCGCTAGCCTTGGGTCTTTAACGTGCACCACGCAGTAGTGATACACGACCGCACAACGGTACGATGCTCATCCAGATCGAAACGGGCAGGGGTGGGGATTGGGATCCCTGGGTTCTGCAGCGGAAGCTTTCGCTATACGTGCTCCGAACTGGTGTACGCTAGCCCGCTAGGCCACCGATCCCCCTGGCACCGAAAGTGAAAAGATAGAGCGGCAGACAAGAGGCCAGGGGGCTAAGCTCGCCTTCGGCGGGAATCTCTACGATGCGACGTCACGGGGGAGGGGAGGAGCTTCTTTGACTCCGCCCCGGTGTGTTTCCCACTCCTCCACTTACATTTCCGAACCCCCCGGCGGCGGCGAGTTCCCCCGCGTAGCTCCGATTTGCCCCTACCCTCTGCAGTGAAGGGTTCAATTTTTTTATTTTTTATTCGGGGGATCGGTGGCCGGCTGGGCTAGCGCACACCATCTCGGAGCACGTCGAGCGAAAGCTCCGTTGCAGAACCCAGGATCCTGGGTTTAATCCCCACCCCTGCCCGTTTCGATGTTGATGAGCATCGTACCGGCGTGTGGTCGTGTATCACTACTGCGGGATGAACGCTAAAGACCCCAGGCTAGCGGTTGTACTGCACTGGCTAAATTTCTCATCTACAGCTGCGAGAATCGTCGCCCGTTGAGGCAGACCAAGTTTTAGGCTGTATCAACATTCACAGAACCCAATTCTTTTATTTAAATCGTAAATGACAAATAAAAATCGGTAACAGAACGGATGCTAATTATACAAATATTGCTTGGATATGGGCTAGTTGATTAGACATTGTGATGGTTTGCTGCGCTGCGTAGATGCAAGAAAAACGCACTTGATAAAGATTTAAACTAAAGCAGATAATAGACGAAAAAGAAATTGCGGTGGCTCAGCTCGGCTATGCCAGGATATACGTAGCGTGAGCTTATGCGCACAAAATGAGAGGCGCTATCAAGCAGCTCCGGTGCAGCGTCAGAATTGGCTACTGCGCAACGAAAACACACGGCTGGGCACGCGGCGGCGCCAGTGCGTCTGCCGCGGCTATGAACTCACTCCTCTGGAATGCGAAGACCGGCGACGCGCGTGCGATGGCGGTAGAGCCCGCGGCGGCGGTGGCTCCGGCACGCCAGGGGCCCTAAACTCGTCAAACACAGAGTTGTAGCTGAAAGCTCGTGGAGCGCGCCGATTGGACGCTAGCGAGAAAACGCGAAGTCATCGTCGTGATTGTCCAATCATCGCGCTCAGTCAACTTCGGCTCCAACTTTGTATTTGACGAGTTTAGGGCCCCAGCTGTGCGCCGTGTGACGCTCACTTTTTCGTTAAAACTGCTTCACGCAGGAACACGCCGGCCAGAACCATGCAGTAGCAGCAGCATCAAGGCACCAAGGCCGACAGTCCTTGCCGTCCCTGTCACCGTCTCCTCGCCGCCGCCGTCCCCGCTTTCTCTGGTTCTCCGTTCGTCCGTGAGGGACCCAACACGTGAAACCCGCCGTAACGACGGAGCAAAAGAAAAGCAATTCGATGGAACATTAGCATTGCTAACGCCATCCGTGCAAGGCTGGCCGCCAGTCCAATTTTCACGCGGCCGCACCAGCCCCGCTGCGCAGAGACTATAAAGGTCCCATAAAGCATCGCGGTAGCGGCGGCGTAGCGAAACTCGCTGGTGAGATCGGTCTATTAGGTTGCACACGTGAAACGTCAATTTTCCCGCCAAATTTAGCGGGGAAACTGAATCGGTCTGTAGGTGACGGCACGTCAATTTTTTCGCTAAATTTAGAGGGAAATTGACGTCACGTGACCTGATGTCCGGTGACCTGCGCACCAATTCAACTTCCCGCTAAATGTAGCGGAGAAACTGAAGGTGGTGCATAGGTCCGTGACGTCCCATAGTGCAACACTGCGCGCGTTGCATGATGGGACGTCACAGGCCATGGCTTCACAAAATGCAACTTCACGACATCTTCAGCAACGAGCCAAAGAACGTTTTAAGCTAAAATACTACAAACGCTACACACAGAGAGCAGACGTACAAAAGCGAAATGAGAGGAGGAAGGTGCAGACGTCATCATAGTCACAGCTGTCGGTGGGGTGATCGGGGAGACCTTCCATCGGGAAACCTTCCAGTGTTTAGCCTTTTCGGATAAAACGGGCCTGCCACGCGCTCATACCGGCCCCCGACACAGGACGCGATATCCATTAATCACAGCGTGCGGACGGATGCGCTCGATGGATTACTCAGTTTTTCTCGAGAACAAAACGCAATTATTGGTTACACGAGCGCCCGCTGTATACCGTCCACAGCTCTTTCGTGGATGTTATCGAGCGCCTCTTGAAGGACAAACATAATTACACTTCTGTGGAAGACAGGAAGTTACCACGAAATGTTGGTCATTAAATGTGTTGTTTATACACCATTTCCGCTGTTTTTCGCATCGAGTACGGCGAAAAATTCACGCTTTTCTGTGTACTACCGTGAAAAACTGATGGAAATACCGGATGTATAGCCATCAAGCTTTGAAACCAAACTTACACCGCTTGTTGTTGTTTTTTCGCCGCAAAAAAAAAAAAAAGATTACGGATTGCCGAACCGTCACAGTCCACCCAAAATCAGACCTGTATGGGGTTCAACTACTCTACCTGAGTCACTGTAGTTTCAATACTTTTCTTAGTAGTACGCAACTCAATTACATTTCTATTTCCCAGTAATTAGTAGTTTACTTTAATTACTTTTTTGAGTAACTCCTACCTCGCTAGAAATCACTTTCAAATTTTAGTGGTTGTTCTGCCTATCAACAAACATTCCTGCACAAAGGAGATAAGACGATAAGATGTTGGAAGATCAGCTGATATTTGCAAAGAGGTGGAAGCATGTGGCATAGGAAAGGGGGAGCAGAAAAATGGTTTGGAAAGTCCAAACCCCGACCTCTTTCCCCTCTGCAACAACTTGCTACGAGGCGCGGGGAGCGAAAAGACACGACGCAAGAGAGGCCGAGTAACCTCGGGATTAGCACCGAGCAGTGGCGTTTCTTTTTGTCTCCGAAGTTCAAGGAGACTTGACCCATTTGGAGAAAGGGCTGATCCCAGCTTCTCCACAACGTAGAAACTCTCGCCCACTAGCCGAGGTGTACACACTGCATCCTCACTCAAAGGAGGCAACAAAAACGGCAGTGCCTGCTCTGAAACTCATCTGGTGCACCCGTAGTTTGTGCTGTACTCGAAGAATCTTGCGCTAAAAGGCAACGCAAGGGTGACCTTTTTGCGTAACCTTTCCTCCCTAAACTCAGAATATGCAGATCTTCAAAGATTCGAAGACCGTTCGAGAAACCTGTAGTAATTCCCCCAACGTTTTCATATAAAAGATAATAAACAATCAGTGTTGGGAGGTACTCTATGGTACATGGAACTTAGAGTGTTACTGCTTAGAAAAATTGTACTTTCACTTTGAATTAAATTCTCTGAACATGTGCTTGTACTTTCCGAAGAAAGTGAAACCTCCGACTTCAAGGTACATTCCCCGAATTTAAAAAAATGGTGGTATTGTCTTGTGAAAACGCGCCTCTTTCCAGACGTTATCTGGTACTTCTGAGTGAAGTAATAGAGGCTGTAAGACCGATGGAAATGGCGCCTTATAAGTTGATTGCATCAAATAGCTCGTCAGCGAGAGTAAAACAGCTACTCTGTGGCGACCTGACCTTTATACAATATTTGTAGCCATTTTTGTAAAAAAGACTGATGCACCTCCGATTACCCCTGGAGCAATGCATACCAGTTAAACAAACACAGTATAGGGAATGAAAGGGCATCATGAAAGATTGTGTGAGACAGTGATTGAAGATTCGCCGGCCATATGAGCTCCCCCGGCCGAACGCCGACCGGAGCAGCGAAAATCCCGCATGCGGCGCGTCGAGCGTTGCCGCGTTCTGGGAGCCGGGCTATTGGGACCAAACCATTCCGTTATCAAAGGGGTGGACGCAGGAAGTTTAATAGCATTCCGCGTTTTGGAACGTGAATCTGAAGCACGGCCGATTACAATCCCGCTTCCGGTTGTAGGTAAACGCAGACGGCTTATCGAAATTCTTCACTGCATAATATCTCTGACGTGTTATATGCTACTTTTTTATTTGCAAAACCGGTTTGTCATTTTAAATATTTCCTACCCGAAGAGTAATCCTACGCACAAGCTTTCTTACAATCTTTCTTAAACCTAGACTAGACAATGACAAGCGATTTTGAAATAATTTATTTAATCTATAAGGATATGCTATAGATAACAAAAAAAAGATTTGTGTCGAAGCAGAATAAAGATTCAGGCACTTTTCATGAACGCGTTTTATCGAGGAGACTCTATTGTTCTGCGCTCAGTAGCGTGTTGCTTCGCCAAGGGTAATTCTCTACACGATGACTTTGCAGATGGCTTCCTGGTCGGCCACTTCTCGCTTGCCGAGGGATCATTGTTGTCATGCCTAATATCATATCAAACATAGGGTTTTTACATTTGTAAGCATCGATCGAACACTGCTGCTTTATCTACGCCTAAAGCAAGCTCCAGTTTATCAGCAGTTATAACATCATCTCCGAACACTTGGGGCCAACACCCGAAGACGGCAATTCTAATCGGCCATGTTTTTGTGATTCACACTTCTAAAGGCTGGAATCCCGATAAAAGCTATGCGTCCACCCCTTTGATAACGGAATGGTTTGGTCCCAATAGCCCGGCTCCCAAAACGCGGCAACGCTCGACGCGCCGCGTGCGGGATTTTCGCTGATCCGGTCGGCGTTCGGCCGGGGAGCTCATATGGCCGGCGACTGTACTTTACCTTGAAATATATTGTATTTATATACGTTACTTCAAGTACATTGCACCCGGTGTACTTACATACTTTATTTGAACTACATAACCTTTCATTTACTTTGTACTTTACTTCAAGTACTTTTTAGATGTACTCTACGCAACACTGTAAACAAGCAAACACTGTCTAAAAAAGTCAAGCTCAGACATTCCTAAACCTCAAAGTAGAAATTACACATTCGCAGTACATCATTTACCAAACAAACAAGAAAGTACAAAACAATTAGGCACGTAGAAGCAGAACCAGCTATTAAAGCATTTCTGTGAAAAAAACAAGCTGATTCATATTTGACTAGGCACAATTTCGCTAACGGATCAAAACCTCTGTACTTTCTTTTTACCATAAAAAAACATAAAAAAGTAACTTCAAAAGTAATTCGCGACTTTTTATGGTAATTAGTCATTTTCTCAATTACTTTTTTATTTGAGTAATTTCTACTGAACTTAAAATTACCTTTGACGTCAATACTCAGTAACTTAACTTAATTACTTTTTTGAGTAACTGGTACATGTCTGCCCAAAATTAACGCTAGCAGTCCGGACCAGATTCCAAGGTTTCGGAGCTATGGCCATTATCTGACTTAAAAGTAATAGGCTATTTTCGGAACTTTTTTAATCTGAAAATGTCGGCCGCTGGTGTTAAGCCAACAACTCACACGGGAGGTACATTTCGTCAGCTGCCGAGAAGGAGCCCCATTGTGCGTAGCATTAAATATTTCGTAACTCACAATAACAAATGCGCTATAGCACGTGACTTCGCGCTTCTTTTGAGCGAGTGAAGCCTGATTCACATGGTGCAATTTCGGCCGCGATTTCCAAAGAGCACGCGTTGAGCAGTGCAGCTTCTTCCACGCACGTTTTGCCGCTAGAGCGACGTCGGGACTCGGAACTGCGAAATCGCAAACCGCGCCATGCGAATCGGGCATGACCACGCACATGAAGCGTGTCGCATGGCTGGCGCAAGCGGTGCGCCTATCCCTCTGAATAATGCTGCGAGGGGACGTGAGGTTACGTTCAGGGTCCATGACTGCTTTAAGAAATCCGGGCCGTGGCTTGTCGCGTTCAGGCTTCTTGCTGCCTTATTAGTTCTTCGGCCATCTTATTGGATCATGCCGCCGTCCCTTCCGGCTGCGGAGCGATCAGAGAGAGGCTCAAGAGAATATATATCCTCCATAGTACCTGACAAAGCCTGGCAGATCGCCACGAGAGGTGGCCGCCGAAATGGAACAGGTGGAGTGGCAGACAACGGATAAGCAGGCGAGCCACGTGACTGGCTCCTCGCTGTGGCGAGACGCCGAAACACACTTCTCCCTAGCGAACAAGTGTGTTTCGACTCGGCTGAAAAAGCTGAGCGCTGACGTCCAGGTTCCCCGAGAAACGGCTCTTCGATGCTCTCGGCAACCAGGATCCTCGAGCCCCATATCTACGACCGCGCACTCTATGGCTCTGCCGTCGAACTGCCAGGCTTTGTGAGTATAGAGGAGGCTATGGTCATACAAAATGCACGGTGTTTGCCTCAGACATGATGACAGAGCTGTCTACGGATACGGCTCAAGCCTCTTTGAAGCGTGTCTGCTCCTTACGTGCTTCGAGCATGTCTGCAGAGATTTCTTGTACGACCAATGTGATCGTCACACCAATGTGACACCTCCGACAGTGTCTTCAGACTGCCTTTAGGATGACGTACTACCATTCGACCGCGGCGTTAAAGGAACACTGACACCACGCAGGTTTTTTTCTCTTTTCATTAGACTAATTAATATTGTCACGAATGACAATTGATGAGGCGATGATAACTGAAGGAACTAAACGTTTAATGGGGCGAGCTTGTGCCCAAAACAGAGAAAGGAAGAGAAGAAACAGCAGAGCGTCGCAAGCGTCGATGTCGGCGAAACCGCAGGATCGAGCGCTGGCGCAAGACTGGCTCAGCTCGCCAGGCGGAGGCTCTTTGTACACGCGTGGGCTTCTGGAACATTCGTCGTAGAAGGTTCGGTGCGTAGAACATTCTAACCTCGAATTAGCAAGACGGTTCTCGAATTTACCAGAACATCACATTACAGCGTCAACAAAAATGTGTAGACGCGCTCAGGAATTGAACCCTGGCTTCCTGCGTGGAAGGCATGGAAGCGGGCGCGCTGTCCTCTTGGTCAGCTGCGCTCACGGAATTATTCCCCCTTTAAAAAAATGCATCGTCCCAATGCGGCACAAAAAACAAACAAAAAAACAACAACATAAATTTACAACCAAGAGGACAGCAGAATCAGCGAGCCACAGTTCACAGTTCACAGTTCACTCGTCGACGAGAGTGCAATGCTCTATCGTTCGTAATACGGCTTCAGCCGGACGACGTGCACCACCTCGGGTCACGGCTGACGTCTCGTCGATGGTCGTGTTCCGTCGGGAAGAACTTCGTAGTTCAGATTTCCGAGGTGTCAGATGATCTTGTAAGGTCCAAAGTAGCGCTTCAGCAGTTTTTCGCTGAGACCGCGGCGACGAATCGGCGTCCACACCCACATTCTGTCTCCGGGTTGGGAATGGACAGTGCGGCGACGAAGACCGGTGACCGTTGACACGCTGTTGATCGTAGATTCGAAGGCGGGCTAGTTGGCGAGCCTCTTCTGCTCTCATACTGACCGCATGGGCATCGTCGCATATGTCATCCACTAGCTCATCGAGGCAGCATCGCGTCCAGCATGGTCGTCACTTTTTCTGCCATGCACCAGCTCGAATGGTCTAAACCCGGTTGTTTCTTGAGCTGCGGTGTTGTAGGCGAACGTGACGTATGGTAATACCTAGTCCCCCGTCTTGTATTCTACGTCGACGTACATGGAGATCATGTCGGCGATCGTCTTGTTGAACCGCTTCATTAGGCCGTTGGTCTGCGGATGGTACGCGGTGGTCCGACGATGGCTGGTGTGGCTGAGCCGAAGGATTTCTTGCGTGAGCTGAGCCAAGAACGATGACCCCGGTCGGTTATCAAGACCTCGGGGGCGCCATGTCGAAGGCGAATAGATTTGACGGAAAACTTGGCCACTTCCACAGCTGTTCCCGACGGATGGGCTTTTCGTCTCGGCGTATCGTGTAAGATAATCGGTCGCGACGATAATCCAACGGCTTCTATCCCAGCATTCTAGACACGGTCTCCTGGAGCCCTCTCTTGGCTATTCTCAGCAAAACGCAGTCAAATGATAATTTCAGCCAAACTACTGCAGAAATCCTTGAGTTCCCTGGGATATCTATAGAGGGCATCAATACACCTCTTATTTAATACCTACTTGAACCTCAGGATTGTATACTTTTTATTCCTGGCCACATATATTATTGTTTATTGGGTCATATGGGCCACTTTGACAAAATTTTAAATTTATTCTCACTTGAAATGAAGAAATCGTAAAGTTCCCGAGGAATATAATAGCTTCCGACTCATAGCAACACACCGCAGTAAAAATTTCGGTATTTTAATTAATACTTTTTATTCCTCAAGACTTTCAAATTCGGCCCGCTTTTTGCCCCTGTAAAGTTGGCACTCCGCCGTGCACCAAGAAGCTTGCGGCTAAGCTACCTTATCGAAAAAAGATTTGTAGGCGATGCGTTTGTGACAGCATATTGACTAAGAATGTGACGATTATAACATGACTATATAATAATTAGATGTTTACAATCAACATTTGAGCCCTGGATTTCAAATATAAGCAATCGTTATGTCGGGTCAGAAACACTTGCATTGTATATATTTTGCTTCGTTCACGTGGTTTGCGAGAACTCGTACCGCGGATGACGTCGCTTTGGCTTCCTCCGGTGGTGGAGCAGGTTTTCGTAGCGCCAGCCGGTTTGCTCCGAGGTCGATGACGGCGCCATACTCGCAGAGAAAGTCCATTTCGAGGATAACGTCCCTCGCACAATCTTGCAGACGACGAACTTGACAGGGCACGTCTCACCGTGTATTTCGACTCGAGCAGTGCACCTCCCGACTGGTGTGATGAGAGATGCCCACCGGCGGTTCGTATCTGAGGGCCTTTCCACGGCGTTGTCACTTTTCGTCGGCGGCGAGAGCCTCCCACTCAAGACTGAGTAGTCTGCTCCGGCGTCCACGAGTGCCGATACGTCGTGGCCGTCGATAATAACGTTTAGGTTGTTAGACACCGATACAGTCTAGGGGTGTCGTTGTTGTGCGTAGCGTAAGGAGAGTGGAAGCGCTCCATCGTTGTTGGAGGCTCTTCACTTCGGTCGTCTTCGGCAACGCCACCTCCAGGCGTTGCCGCACTTAGTTTTCCCGGTGACGCAGGGGAGACAGGCTCTTCGGCGGGGTCGTGGCGCTGTAGACGCTGAACGCCTGGGCGACGGTGAGCGGGACTCACGGCGGAAAGTAGGCGTTGAAGATGGCGAACGTCGGAGGTATTCCTCGATGTCACGAGGGCGTTCGTCGTACCTTGGGCGCGGGTCGTTCGGGTGGAACCTGCGCAGCCCCAGCTGTCTGTAGGGGCATCGACGGTAAATGTGGCCGGCTTCCGCGCAATGGTAGCACAACGGGCGTCAATCGGCCGTCCTCCACACGTCGGTCTTTCTTGGCGCAGCTTGTTCTGGGCGGACGTGCGCCCGATCTTCCTCGGGTCGGGAACACTGCGGCGCTGGAGGCTCACGTCGGGCAGTCGCCACATACGGACGCGGGGGTGGTGGTGCTCGTCGGACCATTGCGGCGTAGCTTACAGCGGGCTCCTTCAATGCTGCTACGGTGGCAGGAGCCTTCGGTTGGATTGCCCGCTGAACTTCTTCGCGGACAGCTTCGGCTATTGACAGCGAAGTCGGTTGGTTGGCAGCAGGCAGGAGCTTCCTGAGCTCTTCTCGGACGACGTCGCGAATTATCTCGCGAAATTCAGTCAAGTTCGACATGGTCGAATCCCGATGGCGAGGGGCAGCTACGTCGGGATGCCGCTGGTAGTGGGTTGCGCTTGCCAGTATGGCACGCTTCATGTTCGTCGCCTCGGTGATGAATTCTCGAACGGTCGTCGGTGGGTTGCGTACGAGTCCACCGAAAATGTCGTCCTTCACACCGCGCATCAGAATACGCAGCTTCTTTTCCTCGGTGGCCTGAGGGTCGGCGCTGGAGCTCAGGCGCAGGACGTCTTCTACGAAACTCGTGACGCTCTCACTGGGGCCCTGTGTCCTGGATTGCAGCAAATCTTCGACCCTCTCTCTTCGGTGTTTATTGGCGAACGTACGCGGCAGCTCGTTCTTGCAAAGCTCCCATAGGTATAAGCTCCCACTTATACCTCAATATTGACACCTCAAAACTTATACCTTAATAATCATACCTTAAACGTAAATAAATTACCTACACCTTGACACAGAAAGACGCTGATTGGTCTATGGGACGTCTTTATTTTTTATTCGTATGTCTCTATTGACTAAGTTTTTTTAATTCGATGCTATCACAGAACCAGGTTGTATGATCTGTACTCCATATAACCGATTTTGTGCGGTGTTATCAAGGGTACGGGAGTAATATCCTGGTACGGCTCAATGTGTGGTTTCTTGCTCAAGTCAGTAAAACACTTTCCGAAGCCATGAACTCGTGCCCTCACTTCGCAGCTTGGTGGAAATTAACACGATCCCGATTTCAAAAATATTAAATATTAGATTCTTCTAAATGCAAGGTATCATATTTATATTATATATACTTGATTAAAATCCGATTTTCTTGATAGAAATAAAAGTTACGTAATTTAAATCACTTTATCTAAAATGAAATGCATTTTTTAAGCATGGCAAAATAATTCTTCAATTCAAAAAATCCCTGAAAACAATGTGGAAGATAAACACACTGTAAAAATTTAGGTACATAAATTGCAGTTTAATTACTAATTTGTGTAGTACTTGATGCAATGCTGGACATACCAGAGGGTGAGCTCCAGTGCTATTCGGGGGCAAAAAATATTGTATAAATAACACTGTGAACAGTGTGCTATGGAACTTTTCACAAAGGCGTTTTTAGATGGTGAAGTCGTCATACTAAAATTTTGTCAGTTTACGTTTAAAAAAAAATCATTTTTTTCAGTTTGCAGGAGGAAAACATAATTAAACCATCAATATGACGATGCTACAGCCATTTCGTACCACACACGCTCCAGATCTGCCGGATATGCCTTGGGTGTTAATCGCTAATGGCGAGTTCCCCTGGTCGCTGTTGGAGCGCGCCGGGATCAGTAGACCAGATTTGAGATGGAGCACGGGATCCGAACGGAGTCGCTCTGCCTCCAGATCCCCACTTGAACATAACCACCCCTCCGGGATCGGCGGATGCCTTTCCGACATTCACCTTACCGGAAATCCCCTTCCCGCGGTTCCCGATGTCGAAGCACATGTTTTTGCAATCGCGGCGCTAACAACACGTGTTCAACGTATACGAGCGTAGTTAATCATGATGTGAAAGATGCTTGTCTATAAGCGATGTGCATCAGCGTACCCCACTTGCCTCTTCATCGGAATACTCGTGAACGGTGTCCAAGTACGTCACGATTTTCAGCCTCTTCCGCGGAGGTCCGAAAAGGCCGTCGAATTCATGCGGCACATACAAGCAATCCTCGTGGTCGTGCTACTCGAGCCGCTGCTGCTGGAGGAGCTGGTCGTGCAACTGGACGACGACCTGTCATCAAGCAGCAGCAGCAGTAAAGCGGGCGGCACTTCGCGAGCGGCCATTACGAATTCTTCCGAGGCGAGACGCGAGAGTCCCGGCGAGAAAGGAAGTCACGCGTGCGCGCCGAGGGCTACGCGGACTGCGCATTTCCAAAACCTGGCCCTTCCAGATCTGCCCCGGAGCGGCGTGCTCTGATTGGCCAGATTACCGCCGCACAAACTATTGACGGCGACGCACATGCGGCGCCGGTCGCCGGCAGGAGCGTCTGCTACACTCCGGCGGATACTTCGGTAGTGGACGCGCTGTTGTGTAGAGTACGCGTTGTTTCATCTGCCCAGTGCATATCCATTGAGTTATTCCGCATGTCACGCGCACAAACGTCGGTAGCAGAAGTTTCGAGCATGCCGATGTCCACAGTCCGACTGCTCCAACATCGGCGATTCTCTACCCAAGCTCGAATGAAGTAGGCCTCGCTGCTCTGTTCCGTAACCGTGTACAGGGTGTCACAAAAGAAAATTTACACGGTTTTTTAATCGCAAAAATAAACTAGGCATCGCCGAACGCTCATTCTCCGCCCAAAGGTACCGCTAGAGGTCACAACCAGATGCCGAAGTTTCAGCCCGATCCGATAACGTAATCAAAAGTTATTAGTGATTTTCTGAACATTTCAATGGGAAAATGGCGGCCGACGGAGTTTTCGAATACATGGGGCTCTATGGCACCAGAAACCGAAAACTGGCAAAAATGGGCTTTATTTTCCCATTGAACTTTTCAGAAAATCACTTATTACTTTTGAACAAGGTATCGGATCAGGCTGAAACTTTGGCATCTGGTTGTGACCTCAAGGCTCTAGCGCTACCTTTGGGCGGAGAATGAGCGTTCGGCGATGTCTAGTTTATGTTTGCGGTGAAAAAAACCCTGTAATATTTTTTGTGACACCCTGTACACGTGGAGTGCTTGCAGTGCTAATGCGCAGTGCTTTTCAACCGTATTTCAAGAAGTGAGAACGAGAGCCCTGCACAGCGTGTGTGGCTGGTGTCTACGTTTTCCGTGTGGCTTTTGTCAAAGTAAGCCTTGTCGCCTTCCTACGCGCCTGCGTAGCGCCCGCAATGCTGTCAGTCGTACTGCTCAAATAATTGGCAGTTTTTCTTGCTCTGAAACAATATGCAGACTTTATATCCACTTCAATGCTTCACAGCTGAATGAACACTTGTTTGTCGCTGAACAAGATTGCCATGAACGGATTTTCTTCCGCGGTTTTACGCCCCGCAAGTGTTTACTTTTTCTGCCGTATTTTCACGTTTTATTGCACAGACTGCTTTGATTTGTACCAGTTTTAGGCTATTTTGCGCATACCAAGTTTTGTGAAATTAAAAGGACGTGAATTGGTTTCAAGCTGTTTGTTTCTTACGCCTATCATTATTTCACATCGTGTTACTTTGATCAGCACTGGAGGTGAGCTAGAACTGCTCCAATACGTCTTTTTATCTCCAAGGAGCAGAGAATGAAGTACGATATAAAAACCCATGCAGAACTCGGTTTCAAAAGATAGGGACCTTGTCCTGGTGCCTTTTTGTTCACTGTTCCCTTCTCTGCACTTGATACATAGGTATGTATGTGACCTGTTCAGTTACCTGAAATGTCACCTGCCCTTTCAGCCTGTGGAGGTCCATGGGAATTAGAACGGAAGCATTAAAGCCATCTTCAGAATTACTTGTGCATCAAATCCTGTTACCCACGGGACATTCTTGTGTGAATCTGAAGTCCATGCTATTGATAGCTTCTCCATGCTAGTGATAGACTCCAGCTACAGTCTAGTTTTGTCATCTTTATTTCGGTCCCATCAATTTCCAGCTGCTGATGTCATCACTGTGTAATGCTGAAGTTCTAAAGGCCCCATAAATTACAGGCAGATCCAGACAAGATCCAGGACACTGAGCACAACGAATGCAATGCTGCTGGTTCTCACGACCAGCGACTTATACGCACACACCCCTAACATACCCCAGGCCGAGTCCCTAATAGCCGCGTCCCACTAGAGCAACAGCAACAAACGACAGCGACAGACGACAATGAGCGACATACGACACCGACGGACAGCCTGTTTGTCGGAGTCCGCCGTCCCACCTGGCGGACACGACGCAGAACACGGGGACAAGGAAACTTGTTTCCTAGTGGAACTGGAGTTGTCAACAAAACACTTCAAAATACAGACAAACAGAGTATGGCGACGCGGTTTTCGTGTTTTGCTCTTTGGGCGTAAAACGCGCCGACAAACACGGTGAAAGTGGAGACGATTACTTTATTTCTTGTTTAAAGCTTCCGCTTGTCTTCATTTGCCGTTGGCGACTTTCCGAAAACAGTCGTGACAATCGACACCCAACTTTTTCCGAACTAGAATTCCTGAATCGTTCCTTTTTTGGGTCGTTCGAAGCATTCCAGGTGAGCGCCACGGAATTTCACGCTCGATTTGAGGACGTTTTTAACTTCATATCCGAATGACCGAGGGCAGGCGTTTTATGGGGGACAAAACGGGGGACGTTTTATGGGGGACAATCACAGAACGGATGACAAGTCTCTCGTTTTGCCGGAATGGCTTGCCGCGGAACTGGCGAAACGTGGTGTCCTACTTTGTGGTGAGTGGTCTTACTTTGGTCAGTCTTCGCACATGGGTGAATCAATCCTGATGCAGGGGCGTAGACTTCAGCGTCCTGAAGCACCACCTCGCGCACCAAGTTTTCGCGAGCAAAACCAGCCACAGCAAATACCCTTTCGCAACACGACCACTAGCAAGCAAGCCGCGCCCGCGACCACTACGAGCAATCCAGGAATCGGAACTGCGGGAGCGGGAACGATCAGTGGCCGCCAAGGACTGAGTCACGGGAGGAATGGGAGGAAGGTAGAAGGAGGGTGGGGAAGACAGCAACAGAAGGCACAAGCGGGCGAGAAAATTAAGTTTGTCTCCGAGAGATGTTCCTCGGTGGGACTGCTTGCTGCGCTTCAAGTTCAACGACAGACAAGAACTCGTCCGTCGTCGATGGTTTGTCGGCGCTTGTCGCGGATGTTGGTCGTTGCAGTGGAACAGCATCAGCGACACAAAACTTCGTGGTGTCGCCGGACAAAAATCGGTGTTTGTCGCTCTAGTGGGACAACGCTATAAGAATTTTCTACTCAAAGTACACAAATCTATGCTATACACCCCTCGGGAGGCCTTTCCCAGAATTAGCAACACCTTCCCAGATTGACAATCATGGATGAACCCCTGGTCTCAATCCTGGCAGTGTTACAGCAGTGGAAGGCGGGCACCGCAGATGCCTGTTCTGCTGCGGCTCACTAGCAAGTCAGTCGAGGGAGATTCAAGGAACCCCAAGTGTGGGGGACGTTGCGACGAAAGCAACATTTTCCCCCTCTGCTCGCTCTCTTTGCTTGAACTTCTAGAACGAGCCACACCGGGATCGAGACAATCTGCACCAGTACATGGCGGCTCCTATGACGCATCTTGTAACGCCTTCATCCCAACCGCCATTCTCCAGCAGTTCTTTTAGGCACAGTCTTCAGAAGGTAATCAAAAGAGCATGCACAAGCTACATCAGAGTTCCAGGTGCAGTTCGGGGTCTTGCATCCGAGAAATATTTCTCGAGACATTCACCACATATGTTGATGAACACCAGTGTTGCAGGCAATCATCTGCCAAGAAACCACACTTGATCATGCAGACGCTTGCTTTCCAGAGGTCGATTGCGTAGAACTCTATGGTGCAGCCCGATCCTGCCCATCAACCAGGCCTTTGGCACGTTCCCTCTACTGTGTAGCATTGCAGATGCTTGAAGTACTGTAGACTGCCTGCCTGATGGGGAAAGAAAGACCAAGCAGTCAATCCAAGCCACTCTTGAACCAATGTGCAGAAAAGGAAATTCAAACATTGAGATATGAAACATGCTGTATGCAAGACAGATTGTAGGTCGCTATGCTTGTTCTGGGTGCGTCCTGATCAATCCATTGAGTCGGAGTGGAAAACTCGCCCTATTAAAAAGAAACCCTAGAAAAAGAAATGTTTTTTTTCAACAATCTAGTCGGGACACGCGTGTCAAAAAAATAATTAATGTGAAGAAAACTATTTTTTAGAGCAATATTGACGGCGCGAGACGCGATTTAGTCGGCAGTCACGTCCTTACCACTTGTTTTCTCTCTCGGCATTTCAGGCGCGTGGAGGAGAGGTCGATATCCTTCACCTTCACGACCGAGATGGTCATTTTGGAATGACCCGTGACGTCATGAACTTCGCGCACAATTTCAATTAAATCTCTCGCAATCAATATTGCTCTAAAAAACATTTTTTTTTCGTAAATTATTTTTTTAGCACATGTGTCCCAACCAGACTGTTTAAAAAAAACATTTTTTTTCTTTTCAGGAGCCCTTTAAGTTAGCCACAAAGTTACTTCCCAACCAGCAAGTTATCCCTTGAAGTCCTGCTGCATGCTACCTAAGGAAGAAAGTTGAAGATGGGAAATTTGGATCGGAATGTGCAAGAATGCCTTCCAAGGGGAAAAGCATTGATGTGTATGCTCCGCCAAAGTGCTTACTCTGCTACATTTCACCAAAATGTGATGAATTTATGCCTACATTGCACCAAAAGTTAATTTCACTTTATAACTACCGAAACTAATAGTTCAGGCGTCGCAGTACTGCCAGATTGTTCCTGTAACATTGTGCGAATCGTTCAGAACTTCCGGTTATCGCTTAGAATAACGTGTGATTTGATTCGATTTACACACCGAACATGACTCAGTACTCGGATGTTTCGTGATATCTCTCATTGTACGTGGTATGTTCGGGCAGTCTAATTATCTCCGTTGAGTGCGCTTCTCACACCACGCACTGGTGCACTGCCGAGAAGCTACACCCGTGGAGTAGGCATTGCAATTCAGCATATGTCGCTTTGCCGCAGCGCAGCCTTGTCTTAAAGGGGCACTAAAGTGCTTTTTGAGATCCTCGTTTTATTGTTATAACTCAATCTACGAGCACTAACCATCCTAAAAAAACACAAATTACATTCATCTGCGGCCGATTTGCATACTAAAAAATTGATCAAAATTCTCGACACTTAGCAGTCAGCGCAGAAATGACAGATGGCGCTACCGAACCTTGGTGAATACGGTCAAACAACGGACGGCACGTGTCGGCCACTCGCGAGCGATGGGGTCCACCATGGACGAGCTGCCGACCAGTCGTGCTCGTCCACGCGGGAACCCATCGCTCGCGAGTGGCTGACACGCGCCGTCCGTTGTTTGACCGTATTCACCAAGGTTCGGTAGCGCCATCTGTCATTCTGCGACGACGGTAAGTGTCTGGAACTTTGATCACTTTCTTAAGATACGAATCGGGCGAGGATGAATGTAATTTCTGGGTTTTTAGGATGATTAGTGCTCGTAGATTGAGGTATGACCATAGAACGAGACTCTCAAAACACGCTTTAGTGCCCCATTAAAGGGATACCGAACCGAAATTTGGATTTCGCAAAATAAGGATGCATGAGCGTCGAACAAGACGCTAGGAACTCCAAAGCATGACTCATACATCAATATCTCAAACGGATGGCCGCACTTTTGGAAAAGAAGGGCGCGATCAAGCGAGGTCTTTGACGTCACTGTCCTCCGGCAGAATTTCAGAATGAGGGGAAGCGGCCTCGCTTCTCTCCTCCTCGCTTCGGTTCACTAGCTCGAAGGGACGTAGCGAGAAGGAGAGGGAATGGGAATCGTGACGTGACTTGCCTCGTCGGCCGTGTTCACTCGCGCACTTCTTTTTCCAAAAATACAGCGATCCGTTAGAGATATCGCTGTACGAGTGTTGTTTTGGGGTTTTGCAGCGTCCCGCCTATCCGTCCAGCCTTGTTTTGTGAGCTCGAGATTTCTGTTCACTATCCCTTTAAGGGTAAAGCACTATTCCAAGGTGGAAAGGTGGACAACAAAGCATGAATTAGAAAAATATATATATATGTGAAAGAAAAGGGAACTTGGTGAATGCTGATGTGATATTTACCTTGCAGTAAACTTTGCTAAATAAAAATCTGGTTAGTCTATATGATAGACTTTGACACCTTGAAAATATTACACACAATTCCTTTATGTGGTTAGCATACCTATTTAATGATGCTTGCTTATCCAAAGTGCTCATCAGTGAGTAAATAATACAATCGTCCCCAGAGCCTGACCTGTATTTCTGGGGGTGTGCTGTGTAGTATGTCATTTATATATGTCAAGACTGACCCCAAAACAGAACTGTGAGCTACAGCCGAATATGCTGGCAGAGGGTTTGCAACATTACCGTTGCTTTCCACACTTTGGCTTCAATTTGTTAGGTGGGAATCAATCCAGTTAATTATTGCTGGTTCCATCCCAAATGTTTTGATTTTGGCCACAGGTCTCCAATGTGGCACTCAATAAGAGGCCTCATATAAGCCTACAAATCATATAAACCTGCTCTCTGTCATTTAGTGCTAATGCAATGTAATGAGCTGTTTCCTATGCTCTGTTCACCACCAAGCTGACAGTGCGGTGGGAGCTACACATTCACTGGACCTATCGACCGCCTTCCTCTCATCACCGGACCCTGCTCCCGGCGCATGGATGTGGGCGGGAGCGTGATCAGATGGCAAATGATGGGCGTACAACTGGTCCAGCAAGCACGTAGCTTCCACTGCACCGTCAGCTTAGGGGTGAACGGAGTATACCAGTTGTGCGACTGTACATAGGCCAGGTCAGAACCCGTGTCGTCTAGGTTTGTGGCGATTTAGCTCTGCCATAACCCAGGAAGGAGCCAGACATCTCATTTTTCTCCGACAGGATTCACAGTGGTCCCGCTGGAAGGAAATGAGATACATTTAATTCCCTCATGAGCTACAACGGAACTAAATAGCCACAAACCCTTTATCCATGACGACACACACGCAGCACCCGAAACGAAGGTGTGGGATGGCGATAGGTGATGCCATTAAATGACAAAGCAGTACAACATCATGCTTGTGTTTAATATCTGTTAAAGTGCATGGTGGTTCTGCAATAACCCGCACATTAAGTTGAGAAAACTAATTCGCAACTAGCAGCATGGTTTTGTAGAAATCAAATATTGTTTGGAATTTTCGTGCGACGCTTGATGTCCCCCATAATTAGATTCATCAAAATTGAGTGCTGAATAAACATTGATTCAAGGCTTTTACAGTACCTCTTTCCTCATTCCATTTCATTGAATGGCAATGACAGCACCATAGGGATTGAACAAAGAGTGAAATCTGCCACCTTGTTGACAAACCTACCTGCTGAAGGTGGCCACGAGATTCCCTTGTCACCACTTGGTCACTTGAATAAGCCGTTAACTATTGTATCTAGCTGTACTGTGGCAGCAATGTTGTAGCTGTGATGCTCATGGGGCCAGGTCTCTTTCAGATGTGCATATTCCCGTCGGAGAGTAGCCCATCGCCATGGCAGCTGGTATGACAAGAGTATAAATACATTAGCCAAAAAACATTGAACAGTCAGACAAGCTAGTCTACATGCCACACAATTCTACACATGGAGACTAAAAAAAATGAAAGCAATGCAACATTGTTTTTACAGGGCTGTGTATCTCAAGTCTCTCTTCCCTAGCCCTGCGTTGACCAAGACGCAATGTGTGCATACTTGCAAGTTCAGACGAAATGGGACAATCTACCTACGTCGGTCTCTATAGTTTGCATTGCAAAAGCAAACCACGTTTTTATGTTGGCAGTGACAAGGAGACTACAGGCATAATCTGAGGTTCTTTTTTAGACACAAAACAATTCTGTAAAGCGAACCCACGTTACAGCCTGTACCGTGTCTAAGTGAGGCGAGTTAAATTCTGGTTTCTCTCCTGAATGTCTATAATAAAGCACTATACACCTAGCAGTGCTAGAGCATTTCTTTGTCAAAGGCTACCCAGCAGCACAAAGTGAGTAAGGCACAGAACTTCCTTCAGTTGTCTAAGACCGGAGAATGAACCTCTCACAGGGGTGAATGTGCACGAAACGCGCCATTTAGGAATGTATAACAATGAGTGCGTTGTGGGCCGGATGTAGATAATACGACAGATATATACTTTATGATGCCATCTGAGCGTATGTACAATGTCTAGACATGCGAATTTGCTGTCCAGGCAAACATGTTCCCCACTGCTTTATTCTGAGTGACGATTGCTACTCAATAACGTCACTGCAGCGTGGTGGTTTCAGACGGTGCTGTGTCATTAGCTATTTTCAGACGTTGAAAACTTAGCAGCAAACGGAAAAACTACTGTCGCACCTTCTACATCCATTCAGCCCAACTAGCTGACTAGATAGAATCATAACTAGGGATGTCGCAAACCTGCTGAGGTTGGAGGAGTTAAGGTTTGAATTTGAAAAGTTCGCAAATTTCAAACCCTGCTGTGTTTTGAATTTGAAAAGTTTGAAGATGTCAAGTTTCTGAAAGTTCAGGTTTGAAGATTCCAACTCTCTTTACAGATTGAGTATGAAAAGTTTGAAAATTTCAAATTTCTTTGCTATTCATGTTCGAAGAATTCGAATTTAAGTTTTTGAATCTCAAGGAACAAGATCAAATACCACAATTTAAAATAAAGATTTTAAGGACTCATCTGGAAAAAACGTGAAAGTGCTACAAAGTTGACTAAAAACGCTGCACATTTTATTTTGTGCCATAAACACTACTTTCTTCTCGGTACCAGGTTCTCATGATACTTCTCGTTATTTATCATGATTTATGAAACAAGCCTTGATTTGGTTGGACGGTTCAGCGACAAGACTTGATGCAGTCTAGTGTGCATCAGGAATTGCTACCTCTTTGCAAACTGGAAGCAATGCGATTGAATACCCCTAAATGAGATGCTGGCAGGAGACAACGAAATATACAAGTTGATGCGTGCAGACAAAGTCGTCAAGGGAAGAACTGATTCGAACGAGTAAGAGAGCCCGGATCCGTCTCGACGTTGCCGGAGCCAACAACAATAACACCTTCGAAAAACAATCACAAGCAATATCACACGGCTCTCCTGGGCTCGGGAGCAAAAGAAGGCAACGATTGTCGCATTTCTTAGCGTAGAGTGAAAATTGTTTACACACCTGCAAAACGCAGAAACGCAGCATGAGAGTCATGTCGTCGCCACTGCTCCCGAGACCACTGGAGTAAGGTTCGCGTAGCAAGCTGTTCAAGAAGAGGGCGGGAACTAATGTCGGTGTTGTTGACGCCGTTGTGCCGAAAATGGGGAGCATCCGAGACGGCCGATCCAAGGTGAAACAGCTGAAGAGGCACACGTGGCTGCTGCACTCAGACGATGGTACCAGCGGAACCGAGATGTCGGTCGAAGCAGAAGGCGAGGATAAAGACCAGAGCTGGAAAAACATCAGGATAACCTGCAAAACGCAGAAACGCGGCATGAGAGTCATGTTGTCGCCACTGCTCCCCAACCAACTCTATAAAATGTTAGTCAAAGCAGCGATATTGGACGACATCATATTTCCTGTTTACGCCATGCATTTTATTAGACAATTTTACTATAACGTTGCTGGCTCTTGCGTACGCAATACGCAATAGTCCAGCGTACGCTAAAAACGACCTGCTGGGACCGATTTCAGTTGTGCGTTATGTTGCCGAATGAACATCTCGCATGATCTTGCTGATTCAATTTGCCAGAGCCGTAGAATTCCGCCTGTATATAGCGCCATAATGCCCCTCATGAAAAATATTGAAAATTAAAACATTTTCAATAACTTCATTTTACATTGAACTAAGCCACAGCTGCCTGGTCAAGCGTGATTTTCTGCGGGGTACGGAGGCTGAATAGAAGTGCGTAGCCAAATTCGATCACGGAGCCGCCGTGAATCGTCCCGTGGAAGGGGCACCTTTTATCAATGCTATATCGCGGGAAGAAATTCATGACGAGAGTCGGCGAGAATCGTTCGTCCTTCGGCGATGAACTGCGCGAAGAGGCTTAGCGTTGAGCGGATCGCAGCGTTCACGCATATTACGAGCGGTGAACATTTTCAAGATGAACTCCTTCAGCTGCACGGCGATCTTATTCGACCGCGGTATACGTCCCGAAAAAATTGCCGAGACCTATACCGCGCAATTTTACGCAACACTGAACTTCGCGAGTTCCACGTCGCCCTTGCTGCGCAAGTCGAGGTAACCGCCATCTTGAAACAGGTGCTCTCGCGGGCCCTGATATCTCTTGAGCTTCCCGCCAAGCCCGCTAGCCCGCAACGCAAAATCTCCAGCGTTGCGTGCATACGCAAGATACTATAGCCCTTTTATTGCGTTCTGCGCATGCGCACTCTCGACCCGCACTTTCTTGGCGTACGCAAAGCTTTAGCGTACGGTCCACTAGAACTGTCTATTGACACCGCAGCAGTCTCGTCGAACGAATGCTGCCGCGTGACAATGGGTGGATGTGAAATTTTCTTTGGCGAGACAGACATGCATCATGGCGCTATAGCGAACTTGGTAAGCGTGCCTTTCTGTGCACATCTCACGCCAGTCGTTCATAAAGGGACACTGGACATGATTTATAGACCTTTTTTGCAAGTGCGCCGCCATCTTGAATTGTCGTCACTTCCAGTATGGGCGAAAACATCGTTTTGCCTTTGCCACGCCAATGGAAGGCATTTAGGATATAAGCGTAACCGTCACACTTTCTCGTTTTGCCTCCCCTGTATTTTTTTACTATTTGCAGGTTGAGACGTTGGATTATTTTTTCGTCTCCCATACCGGATACGCTTATTAGGTGGCTGGGGACGAGAGTACACAGAAAAGGTCTATAAGAGCCCAACTACTTAGAACACAATTTGCTGCTCGAAATTCGTTTTCTTTCCGCCCGAAAACACCCGGTCGAGATTTGGCCGGTTTCAGTCGCGCTCACTCTCTTTTTCATGGCCACGTGGTGTTCAAACTCTGTACAAAATATATTAAAAATGTCGTGCGTAATCTAAGTCGCACATTCAATATTAGAAATAGAAACAAAAAATACGAACGCTATTTTTGTAGCCTCCAAAAAACTGCAAATGATTTTATCGAAAAAAAAATCTTCCACAGATCACGGGAAGTATATCTACACGTCATTTGGGGACTTTTAGCAAACCGTTACAGCGTTTCGCGTACCGCACTAGCGGAGCCTTTGAAGCATGCTTTAAGCGTACGCCCCGCGGTCACGGCATGCATCACCTGGCGCGATTACACTCGTGCGTGAAAGCCTCCGGTTGTGTGGTACGCGGAACACGGAAACGGTTTACTAAAAGTCCCTAATATGGCGACGTACCGCGAGCATAGAGGGGGCTGGACGACGTGATGGCAGTGCACGACGATCCAACGCAGAACATCGTGCGGATATAAGTGCGAAACAATCTCACGACAAACGGTGCACCAACTTCGTCGTCTGCTTCACACGCAAAAAAAGAAAAAATTGGTTGGGCGTAGTCATGGGATTTTTGGCCATGCGCTTCCGTGCTCGTGTTTCGGATTAAAGCAGTTTAGATTTTTTTATTTGCTTTTTGTCTAACATCGAGGGCGAGCTGCACTGCGAGACTGGATACGGTAAGCGCGGTGGTGGCCAAAAAAAAAAGGCAGCCTTTGTTTGTCTATGCCAGCGAACGAATGGACATAAGCTCTGTGTCAGTGTTCGCGGCAGGGCACTCAGAAATTCGTGCTCGAGATCGGGTCTGAATGCGAGGCGCAGGCCGTCTAAAAGTTTCGAGAATTCCGCATAAGATGGCGCTACCTGTCCGACCAAGCTTCATCGCCCGGTCGGTGTTGTGCTGACAGCCACTAAAATCAGGAGCACCTGCTGTTCAAGGGGCGCCATGACCGTCGTAAACCAGCTGCGAATTGTCTACAGCGGACGCTAATGTAATTACAAAAAAAAAAAAGACTACAGAGTTTTTTGACGCAGGATATGCCTGTGCGTATTTCCGTCACGTGTGTCTTGTGTAGACCAATTTGAGCATGTGATGAACCCCATCCACTACATATCTCCGAAGCACATATGTGCAACCTACCCAGCAGAAAATCTCCCCGATAACTCGTTCACAGCTGTACTTTTGCTACGCAATGAGCAGCAGCCTATTCACAAAATAGTACCGGATGGGTAACATTTTGAGGGTCAACACCAAATATTGCCGCGTCAGTGTTTTGTGGGGGAGGCGAGGCAGCCGTATTCCTATTCTTCCACGCAGTTCTTTTTTTATACCTGAAGATAATCCTTGCTATATACCTTAAACATTCTTCGTAAGTAAGAAGATTTAATGGAGGAACTGCTTTTGGATTTTAAGGTGTTTTATCAGAGCCATTTAGTGGCCGTGACTTAGAGTCGCGGTCACTAGATGGCTCTGATATAATGTATGTCCGAACGCTATTAAAAAAATAAAATAAAAAACCGTTTCAATGAGTTAATGAACGGAGTGCAACATAACTTTTCACGAAGGTGATTTTCGATGATGCATTTGTCATACTTAAATTTCGTAAATGTAAAAAAAGAAATAGTAATTTTTATGAACAGAATAAGAACAGAATCAAAGCGTCTGGTTAAAGCTGCTGCGCACAGATGACACCATATGGGAGAAAAACTTGATAGACGAACACCGAAAAGCAGATGGAGAGTATCCGAGCGTGTGTGCTGCCATCTGCGAGCTGTAGCGTCAACCAGACTTAATCTTTTCTGCTTTTTTCCCTGTGCATAGGAATAACACCCTTTTCTCTCCTTTCGTTTTTTTTTACCCAAAGACCTACACTCAAGTGATTTGAGTTTAAATGTGTACCATCTGGAGAACCTTTGAAAAAAAACTTTTATTGCGCTCCGCTCATTCGCCTATATACACGATGATTTTTTTTTGCGACCGAAAAACGCCTAGAAATACCCCGTAATAGCGTAGGAAGAGTAAATCGATGTTCTTGCCTTTTAGTTTGGAACGGGAGGGGGGCACGTAATTAGGAATGGGGCAAGTATACAGGAACTGAACTTTGTTACGTCACGGCGCGGTGCAGGTGGTGCGCAGAGCGCACTTCCGGTCTGGGACTCTGGGTGGAAGTCCGCATGCGAGGCGTGGATTCCTTCGTTGTTTGGAAAGAAACCAGACAAAAACCTGCCTTCTGGTCAAAATGCCGCGACTGCGGTTCTACCATAGAGTAATATAGTAAACGTAAAGAGAGGACACAGAAGCCGATTCGCGGCCCAGATAGTGCGTTTAATGCCCTCCGCTACGTGGCGCTTTTCTGTAATTTGGTTAATATTAATTAGAGCTCTTTCTCCGAGAAGTATTTATTTTTTAAATTGTTATGCTTTAGAATTATTTAAAGTACTTAAAACGACTAAATAGTGTTAATCAAATACGTCACAAAAACCACGTGATGAATGGCGCCTGCCATGGCCTGCCTGCCTGCACGCCGTCGCCTCTGCATCATTCTGCATGGCCTCTGCTCGTCCGTGCGTCGTTCGTCCGTGCCGTGCGTGCCGTCCGTCTGTGCTTTCTGCTGCATCATGTTCGGTCGACTTTGCATCAATCAAGGTGACGCATGACCGCCCGCGTGCTCGCATGCTCGGCGTGAATTCGTGGAGCCGATCGGTTTGAGTTTCTCGCGCTGTTGTTTCCGCCGGGCTGTCGGGCTGCACTTGATCGTGTGTGCATCTTTATTTTCGATGAGATTGTTTTAAAAAAGAACTTAACTCACGACCCTGCACACGACATTGTCCATGGATTTACAAATGACGGTGTTGAACGAATCTCTAACATTGCAGATAGAGCCTTGGTTGTTGTGCTCTCTGGAATTTCCAGGAGGTGGGGTGGACTTAGCCCCTTGCAAACACTGTTGGGCACACTCCAACAACGTCTTCTGTTAAACGCAGTCTCCTCAGTTCTCTCATTCGGGAGCTTAAGACTGTTGGCTTCACAGTAAAGGCTGTGGTCTGTGATTAGGGGGCTTCAAACGTAAGCTTGGCCAACCAACGGTGTGTGTGTTGATAAGCCATTTTTTGAAGTTGACAACGAATATGTTTACTTTATCTTTGATGTTCCGCACCTCCCCAAAACAACCAAGAGCAATCTCCAAGCACACAAACTTTGCATTGGAAATGAGGTCATCGAGTGGTCCCATATTGTTGAACTTTATCGTTCTACCCATGAGATGAGCTTGCAATTGGCTCCGAAACTTACTGAGAGACACATTTTTCAAAAACCTTTCAGTAACATGGAAGTAAATCGTGCCGCACAGGTACTGAGTGCCTCACTCTTTCTTGCAATCCTATCCCTTGTTTATGCCAAGGAGCTTCCTGAGGCAGCCATGACTACAGCCTATTTCTGTGATAGGATGTACATACTTTTTGATTGTCTAAATAGCTCACAATTCAAGAAGACAGGGCAGAAGTTGCGTCATGCCATTCTGAAGGGAGAATCTGAAATACTCGATTTCCTTCACCAGCAACTCGGATGGATTTCAGCATGGCAGTTCCAAAGTAGGAGGCAGCCGCAAGCCATCATAGGGTGGCAAGTTACTATAAAAGTGTCCTCATGCTCTGGGATGAGCTTTCAAACAGCCATGACTTTAAGTTCTTACTTACACGACGCCTGTAGCAAGACCCACTTGAGAAACTTTTTGGAGCTATATACGACAAATGCTGGGCTGCAACACAAACCCAAATGTGCATCAGTTCACCTTAGGACTAAAACACATAGGGATAAAGAAACTGTTCAAACTGTCGAACAATGGAAACGTAGAGGATGACAAGGCTGACCTCCTCAAGGAGTTGCCAATATCTTCGCACCATGAAAGTTCAATTTCAGACAATGTGGAATGTCTTCCAATTGATAACTTCCCGCCACTAGAGGATATTTCTGAGCTGGCATCAGACATCAGGTCTAACGTAATTGATGACTCGTCCACGTATTACGTTTGGGGCTATTTGATCAAGCTTGTGCTTGAACAGACAACCCACAGCTGTGGCTGTTCTCAGCTGCTGTGGGATGAGTCTGATAACTTGACCAGGCCTCACCAGTACTTTCTTGTGCTTAAAGCATACCACGTGCCAGGAAAACTCTTCGGGAACTTAGTAGTACCATCACAGGCTGCCTTTAATTTCATTCAGCAACTAGAAAATCACTTTTTTCCCATAATAGAGCGTGTGGCACATGTTCGAGGAGTGTATGCCACCTTGTATCGCACACTTTGAGGTCTGGGTGGTTTTAGCCTTTGCTCAGAGGAGTGGCACAAAAGGTTTTTAAAAATGTTTTGCAGAATACGCTTGTGTTGGCATGTTCGATTACTTAACCGGAATTTGGACAAAGTTCGGTTGCACTCTTCAGTGGCTGGTAAGCAACTAGACAGGTTTAACTGTTAATAGTGTATTAACGGAGGCGGTTGCCAAACCAAAAACAGAAAGTGCTTATTAATTGGGCGGTGCTGCTTGCACTCCAAACATTTGTTTCTCCTTTTCCCAGCAAATGTGTATCACGGCTTCCTAACAAAAATATTTATTCACTTTCTACAGAATTTCTATAAAAATAGTTGTATAGAGGCTAAAAATATTCGAAAGAAAATGTATCCACTTTTGCATCCACTGTCCATAGTTTTTTAGCCGCTTTTTCTGAAGCCATACTTCTTTCCTGAACAATTTCGGGGAATGTTTAGGGACGTTGAATCTTGTCAGATTTCGAATAGAGCTCTCATTGTTTGGTAATAGCTTGCCCGCAGTGAGTTTGAGGCTATGCAAATTGGTGTTTTTTATATTAGCCGGAAATTGGGAATTTGTACTATCCGGTGTGTGCTTCGCACTCTTATTATACTCTTATGACTGGTAATGATAGCGATGTCTTATTTATTTCTGCACTTACTTCCCGTGCCCGAGTCGGCGTGAAAGTGAATGGATCATTCAGCATGTTCTCTGTGGAAAGTTTTTGTTAACTTGGTTCCGCTAAGAATCTATTACGAAGTGTACGATATGCCGAACTCCTTCATATTAATTTATTTTTGTGAGTATCTGTTTCGTATAAAACATACAGAGCTTCTGAAGTAAATCATGTATACATGAATGTGGTCCAATAAAATGTTTTCGAACCACTTACTGTTGTTGACCCCAAAATGCTCCACCAGCCAGGAGTCAATGTGGCGATTGTGTAACTTCAATGTTTTACAATAGGAAAATAACAAGAAATACACCTCTGTTTTGTGAAGTAAGTTGAAATATTGTTTGACACATTTTGCACGGATTCTATCGTAAAAATTAAAATAAAAGTGCATCAATCTTAGAAAAAAAACACACAAAAAAACAGCGGCTTCGGGAGTCGAGGAGCTCCCGAGAGCCGAGCGAGGAGCGAGGCGGGGAGGAAAGAGAGAGAAGGGTACCGGAGAACCGGAACAGAAACGCCCAAACCGAAACCGAAACTAACTTGACCGGAACCGGAATCAGATTATGCTTAATGCCGCCCGCTAGGAGCGCTACCTGTCACTCGTCTATCTGGGCCGCTGGGGCCTATGGCAGTGTCCGCTCTTTACCTTGTGTATATTACTCTATGGTTCTACCAAGAGAGTCAAGAAGATTTTGAAGGTCAGACTTCATATGCTCGGTTCGTCTAAGAACGTGGATACGTGCCGTGTAAAGGGAAAACCAGACGCTGTCGGATTACGATTGCTTGGGCAGGAAGCACTCTGGGTTGTTTTCACGGATACTTGTGGTCATCAGATTTATCTGTTGTGTTCCAACATGAACGCGGGAAAACCGTCCAGTTGTACGGACCACCTGCGGACTATACGTTCAGTGCGTCTTCAAGTTTAAACGACCGAATGGTCGTTCGAACTGTCGTCTGCTCTTTCAAACGTTTCTGCTTGTCGTCTGCTCTTTCAGACGACACCGGTACGTTGACCAAACGTTGGCCCGATAATTGCAATAAGAAGTAAGTGCAGGCCTCAAAAGACTTAAGTTTGTAAGTTGGCTGGGATAAGCAGGTTTGATGTAAACGATGTAGATACAAGGAGATGTTGATCATTGTATACCAGTGGCCATAACCGACTTGTTATGCTTGATTCACTTGGTCCGATTCTACTTGCGACTTTCAGTGTCGACGTCGACCATTTCAGTTACGGTCCACGCTTTTGCAGCGCGAGCGGCGTCGCGACTGAAAATTGCAAGCGGACTCTCATCATGCGAATCAACCTTTAGCGTCCTTTTGCGGCGTCCACGCGGTGCTGACGGTGCGGCGCGAGCTACGTGCTCGTTGAAACCCTTATATATTCGTCGATCTCTTCGCCACGTGACCATGCCTTCGCCCACAACCACTTGCAAAAAGGAGAGTCACGTGACGAAAGAGAGGCGGTTGATTGGCCCGGCGAGCCCGTAGCTCCACCGCACTTTCGGCTTAGGGGGGAACGGAGTATAGTTTTGTATCGTCAGTGGTCGGATCCTTGCCCACGTTCAAATCGACCCAAGTAAAGCTGACGTGTTGGAATGGAGCATGACTTGAGTTGTTCAGCCCTAAATTGTGTCACTCATTGGTGTCACCTCTATTTACATCACGCGTTGTTCGTTGTCACACGATACTTTCAGCAATTGCTATAATAAAAGTCGACTCAGTTATGACAATACTGACAGTATAAATTTTGATCTGTCACTGTATGAAATTCGATATATCTTAGGGTGGTGTCTTGGGACGCTCCTGAATCTTTGGGACGGTTGTACCGGGAGAAACATCGCGGTAAAAACCTGTTCTGAGACAACTAGCTTTGCTGGGACCTTAGCAACGTTTGGAGGAAATCCAGCGCAACGGACCAAAAGATTCAAAGTAAAGTTGAAAAAAAAAATCTAATTCATATGTTGTAGTTTAACAGGGTTCTTGCACGAGACCATGATGCAGCGCTACATGCAACGCAATGCAACGGTTCGTAAATCTCACCGGAACCAGCCGGAATTCATGTTGGAGGCTTTCGTCGCCGTTATCTTATGTTTTCCATGTTCACACTGTCGTTTGTCCGCTCACTCGAGATTTAAAATGGTCAGTTGCGCAGTAATTAATTGTTCCAACCGTAGAAGTCGGCGACAACGGAGCTACGGCCAGCAGTATATTTTTTTCCAGAATTCCAGAAATCTGTAGGAATCAGGACTAGGCGACGCTCGAGCAATCGGTTCGTCGGCGTTGTGAGCGACTCCCGACGGATACGCCGACGCAACCTCGACCAGGCGGGTAAAGAAGGGAGCAGAACCCGGCAAATCTTGCGCACTAACATCTCCGGTCCCGAGAGAAAGCGACAAAAGAGCAGAGAAAGAAAACAGACGAATGACTCGTTCACACTAACGGATTCGCAGGCGAATCCGCGGGGAAATTGACGCCGGGAGGGAGAATCCCCTCGCCGGCGACAAGAATATTCGATCGGATCGGAACACACGGAGGAAATGGCGCTTGGCGGCGTCACATCCTGGCCGAGTCGCCCGAGTTGTTGGGGTTTCTGCCGGAGTTGCCGGAGTTCCCAAGCGTCGCAAATGGCGCCGTCTCACTGCTATCGTAACGTCGGCAGAAATGCTGATCAAGACTCAATTACTCAACCCTGTTCGACAAGAAGCACCTGAGCAACGAAGACAGTGCCCACAAAGAAGATCTGTGGAATAAAATTGGCGTGAGTACGCACGTTGTCTTCGTTTGCTCGTTATTTTCTTATGTCCTTCTTGTATCGCCGAGAGAATGTTGCGCATTTTCTCGGCACTGCGGGTTAGCGGTTAGCGTTAACTGCGAGAGCAAGTCTGCGAGAGCATTTTTTTGAACGCCACTCCGAGCCAGGGGCAATCTGCTCTGATATCCGCGAGAGACCGGAGCCGCGCGAACGCGACGGGTAAGAACAAATGTGGACGGCGCCGTCTTTTACCGCCCAGTAAATTCGGTCGGCGGCAAGAGAATTTTCCGCGAGTGTGAACGCAGCCGAAGGATTAACGGTCCGTTTATACTCCAACGTAACGTCGACGGGCGCGGCGTAGCGCAGCGCGCACAGATACTGATTGGTCGCAGATATCGAGTTCCTGTTTGCCGGCCAATGAAAGGCGTGCTTTCTGCGCAGCGCCGCGTTCACTGCGCTCAACGTCGGAGTATGAACAGCCCATTAGGCGTGCTCGAGCGTTTGTCAACCTTTTTTAAATTTCGTCAATGCGCGATTCGCGTATTTTTTCTGCAAAATAAAAGCGAAAATAACAAGGTACAACTACAGACCTCACAGGTGATGTTTTCCTGCTTCTTTGTGCAAAGAAATGCGTCGGCAGCGATATCGGCTTATCGGGACCTCCAGCTGGAGCGCCTGCTATACCAAAGCGGGCAAATGCATGGGACCCTTCGCTATAGATTATTATATTAACTCTATGATCTCGACAAAAAAGCTTCGTACCCCAACGAAGGGTTTGCGGACTGCACTTCGTGTCAGGTGAGGAACCTCTTTGCCGATTGATTAGGACAAGAAAATATTCTGAAATGTGGTTACACAAAGACGGCTCTATGACTCTAATGCACTAGTGCTGCCACAATAAGACGCCGAATGCCTGAAACATGGCGCCAAGGCACTGGGTAGCAGACGACAATGTTGGTTTCTGTTTCGACTCTAACAAGAAGCGATGCCAGGTACAAGAAGCCTAAACGAAGTGTATTGTTTAGTTGATCACGTTTTACATATGCATTACGTTGTGCCGTTTCACAGACCATTCGTTGCTTATGGGCAGGCAAATAAAAACACGATGATGATGATGATGACGGTGATGGTGATGGTGATGATAACGATGATGCTTGGTGTTCCAAGTGTGTCGCGGAGTCCACTGGACACAGAAATTCCCAAGGGCGGAAGCAGAAACACCATGGCTAAGGGGAAATACCATGACCTTTCGGCATTAATATTTTAGTGCCGAAATAAGAACCATGAAATAAGTAAGAAAATCAAATCTGGTGATAAATTTTTTTGGATGAGATCGCCACACGCTACGAACGCCTTTTTGGTTCATAAACACTTTTTGGAGAAGAAAAAATAATTTTGTTCAACAGAACTACGGGACCAAGAAACAAAACGAGCGTATGCAGGGGAGGCATTCAAGGTCCCCCTCCTCCCCCTCCTTACCCTCCGATACTATTGAAAACGGAGCACCCAAGGAGGAATGTGATGGCGAAAGTTTTTTTCAACGCAAACCGGATCCTGCTGATTGATTATCTGGAAAGCAGCAGGCCGTGCAGGCGAATCTGATGCCAACGTTCTCCGCAAACTGCCCGAGGCCGTCGTGAAGAAGCGACAAGGATTTGTGACAAGAGGATTCCGTCTCCCGCATGACAACACCCCCGTTTGCAAGTCTCGTGTTGGCCAGGCTGCGATCCGAGAGTGTGCTTTCGAAGAACTTGACCGCTACACCCTACAGTCCCCTTCTGGCGCCCAGTGACTTCTTGTTTATTCCAGAATCTGAAGAAGCGCCTCAAAGGAACAAGGTTCGATAACTTGAACTCAGTAGAAACTGCCACAGAGTAGTGGCCAAACAAACAAACAGAACGTTTTTTTTTTTCTTTTGGAAGGTCTCAGGTGTTTTTTTAGGCCAATGGGAAATGTAAAAACTATTTCGTTGAAACAATCTTTTTTTTTAAAGCCATGGTACTTCTTATTATATTCTGAGTTACTATACTTTTTTTTTTTTCAACCTTTGTACTTCCGTTTATGTTCTCGCTCATTGCCAGAGCCTATTTCGAGCAGGTTTCCCAGCTGGCTGAACCAACAATTTTGCCGCCAAAAAAAAGAAAAGAAAACAAAATATCCATTATCTGCAGAACAGTACGGGTAGACCCAGCTACATCGCGCATAAAATTGAAGCATTTCTCAGTGCAAAGTCATCAAGACATTTCGCTTTTTTCGGCACGGGAATGGCGAGAAATATGAGGAACAGTCTCGATGGAAACTTTCCTGTCTACGTAGAAATGAATGCTTTGGAGCTTGCTCGAGAACTGGTAAACCAACAGGTAAGAGAACGGAGTGCTCGAAAGTTATTAGGAACGCCGGTGATGGCACCTGTACGGGTATACGGCCTAAAACGTTTTTACCGACCCAGAATGTGCTTATTGGCTAGATTTTATGCAAAAAAAGTGTTACGTTCGGATGTTGTCCGTGACACCCAGCATTCACACAGCCCATAGAAAGCAATGTATAAGCCTACAAATCATATATATACGTACTTAGTAATAATTAATGATACTTAGTCAGTCTTCAGCTTGGCTAGGTATGCCTCAAGGGATCTTGAGGTGGCAGGTGACTCTCGGCGAGTGCAGCTGGCTTCTAAATGACGAAGCGTAGTTCCTCATGCATGTCTTGTCTTCTCGATGGTATTTGCCAGATGCCTTTTGTTTGTTTGGCACGCAAACCCCAAAAAACTTTCTTTTTGCCATTTTAATGGTCATTTTCAGCGTAGTAGCGGTTTAGGTATCTAGAATCTATAGAGAAGCGAGGAAATAAACAGCTGTTGGTAGCCGAAATCACGTCATTCTCGCCACAGGAATTGGACGATGCCTTCCTTATCTGCGACTTGCGAGACTTGGAGCAAAAGATGAAACTGTGGCAGCAAGAGTTGCCACAAGTGACACCATACTACGGTGAGGTGGTTCCCCATCTGCTTGTTTACATGTTGCATCTTTGTTTGCGCACATCGCTCATTTACAGAAAGGAGGAACTTAAGATTGTAATTGATGCGCATGATTTGAATGTCAAATTTCGTAGATACCTTAAGGAGGTTGGTCCTGGTGAAGTGCGTGCTCGTTTCCTTCCGCTGTGCTTTGGCTGGGCGTGCTCACCAGACGCTGAAATGTTATCGGAGGCGGGGTGGGCTGGAAAGTGAGGTTTATCATTACCTGCATCGCTGCAGTTCAGTTGCTCATGAGGGAAGTCGATGGCATACTCATCGAATCTGATAAATAATGAGTCAATAACCACGCGCACCTGGCCGCGTCGTCACGCACGCCATGATCATGGAGTCTTGAGAACTGTCAGCAGTACGCTGGGGGTGCTACTAACTCCTCTTTCAACCCGTTACGGATTATATCGTTTCTTGTAAAATGTCTCCAATTGAGAGGATAATCTCTGGTCTTCGTGAAAACCGTAGCAGGCATATAATCGACATGACAATTGAGCAGAAAGATATGGATGGATGATGACACCCTTCCCGAAAGTATACCCTCGTGGAACATTATGGTTAGGGCCATGCAGGCGCGGATATTTGCAAATATCCGCAGGTGGCACTATGCAGATGCGGATCAAACTAAATCATATTTAGTGGGTTGCGGATCGGATCGGATTGGCAGGGGCTGCTGATGCGGATCGGATGCGGATATCTGCAAGTCCGGATCTATATACATGGGTTGCACGTGACGTCATTCAGAGAGCGCTCCGATGACCACCAGAGAAGAGGGCAAGGAGGAGCTCCTCTTATCAGGACCCTCTTTTGTGCCTCCCGGATTTGCACAGGCGTCGCTATTCTCCTCCCAGAAGATTATAACAGATTAACCCGTCGCTCAAAACTCTTACGAAAGCAGGTTCCCTCTTCTCCTCTCACATGGTGGTCAAAAATATGCGACGTGACATCAGTGCAACCCATGTATTGTTGCCGAGGCAGCCTATAAACGTGTTCAACCGCAGAGTGTTGAGTGAACAAAGGCCCGACCACACTAGCGTCGCGGAGGCTTGCCGCGCGCCGCTGGCCGCCGCGGGCTGACGGCTAAAACCAGTTTTCGCTCTTAGTGGCTCGCCACTCGGCGCCGTCAAGGCAACCTGCCCGTGCGCGGTTGAGGGCTCGCCGTTTCTCGCACGCAAAGAAAGGAGCCAATGGGAGGTGGCGTACATAGTGACGTTGCGATGCCACGAAAGTGTGCGACTATTTTCATTTGGATATGACAAGACGCAGCCATACTTCGTAGATAAGGACGCTAAGAGCAACTGCTTGGAAATTATCGGAGATGAATTCGGAATTACAGGTGAGTTTTATCGTGGCACTTGTCGCATGACGCCTGCGTTGTGAAAGATGTCGTGTTGATTTGGTGACACTTGAAGGTAGCCTTCATTTCTGGCGCGCAGCTGGGGCAGTAAAGCACTGACCTTTCCCCCGATGTTTCGGTAGCACCAACTCGGCAAGACCCAAAACCTTCGCCTCCTTCCCTTCAGAGCGCGGTGACGTCGCAAAATCAACGAGCAGGCTAGGATGATCACATTCACGCTGATCACCAGATCAGGCACCGAGTGCGGTTTAGATGCTTGATATATGCGAAAGATGAGAACCGAAACGGAATAATGTAACAAAGAGCAGACGGCGAAAGAGCAGAAAATTCAGCGGAGACACGAGCGCGTTCTCGAGAAGGGTAGAGCCAGTGCTGTCACGTGACTATAACGCCCGCAAAACGGAGGCCAATGTGGCCTCCTCGCGCTGGACGGCGGTGCCGCCCAGCGGCGCCGGCTCAACGCTCTGCAGCGTTCCGGCTTCGCACTCGCGCTCGTGCACTACAAGCAGCATGCTCGAGCTTGTAGCGTCGGCTTCGCTCACACATCCTAACGTGCAGTCGGTACATATCGTAACTATGAGCTACAGTGGTCACGACGGTGACATAGTAATGCTGCATGAACTGCTGAGATACAGCGTATTTCGACGCGCTTAGGAGCAAGCGCTACGCTTGTAGCGCTCCGTCTGTGTGACAGGCCTGAAGAAAGGTCTCAGGGTTGAAAATTGTGTTTTGCGCCAAGAGAGACCTGATTCTCACAGAAGATCGCTTTAGAGCGTTCTATCTCGCCAAAAAATCCGTTCCTAGAAAACGATTAAAAAATAAATGCAAGGACATCAATCGTTTTGGAAAAGTATTTTCTTATTTGGCACGGAGAGAGCGGAAAACGACATTCGGGCATGGTCACACCAACCATACAATTCATAAGAAAGTATAGAAGCCTCCTTTACCCCTCCATGTGTACCCGCGTCTTACCACGTAAATACGTACTTCGCTTTCGTTGAGTGACCACCTTTCCTCTCCTACCTTTTTATTGTTTGGCCTAAATAGAATGACAATGTTATTGATTTGTCCTTTGTTAATCTCATGTTTTCAAAATTCTCGTCTGCTTAGCAAGTAGGTATTACAATGCAAAAAGAAAACAAAATTAATTTTCCTTCTTTTGGGAGCATCAGCGTCGCAAACTTCCAGGACGATCTCATAACCGCGAACATATTTTCCATCGATGCGAAGTGTTCCTGGAAGGGTATTCATCTCTAATATAAATACGATGAAACAGAATACGATAAAATGACTTTCACCGTATTTTGACTCATAGAGTTCTTTCTTCGTACAAAAATAAGCAGACGGCTATTGAAGTACCATCCACAAGCATTTTTTTTCATTAATGCTCGATTTCGTGATGTCAAATGAATGCGCGAATTACTGGTCAAATGTGGTTCGTAATTTAGCAGATGCAGTTCGGATGTGGATACAAAGTATGCGGGTAAAATAACTAACAGAACGTTGCGTATCCGGTTCAGGTGCGGATACAAATTTTGCAGATTCGGATTGGATGCGGATGTTCAAACTGTTATCCGTAAAGGGCTCTCTCTAATTAGAATTGTCTCTGCTAATGTCGTAAACATACTTTCAGTGAAAAACTAAAACGAAATCTTTGAGCAACATAGCTCGCTCTGTACTGGTCTGGTGTCCAAATAGTTCTATACAAGATAAAGAAAAACCACACGTTATTAATGATGTGTAGTTTGTGAAGCAGCACTGAGTCGTTTTATTTGTCACTATTTAACGCGCGACACTCGCGGTGCTGAAAAGCCTTTAGCGAAAACAAGGCTGAAGACCAGTGTTGGGTAAAGTACATCTGAAAAGTACTTTAAGAAAAGTACAAAGTAAATGAAAGGTGATGTACTTCAAGTAATGTTGTAAGTGCACTGGGTACAATGCTACTTGAAGTACGAAGGTACTCTAAATAGAATGTACTTTCAAAGGAAAGTACGAGGCAGAGCAAAAGTAACCGCAATTAATTTTTATTTGCGTGGTAGTATAGGTATCATCAAAGCCCTTTATTACTTTTCAACAAAGTCACCTCCTCACTCTACACATGTGCACCAATGCTTCACCAATGCATAGATGCCGCAGGAAAATAAATCTTGTGGCTAACTCCGGAGCCAGGAATGCACCGCCGCATTCTGGTCATCATCTGTATCGAACGTCTTTCTCACGAGAGCCCCTTTGAGGGATCCGAATAGGTAACAATGGCTTGGTGCGATATCTGGCGAGTGTGGTGGGTGCGGAAGACATTCGAACCGCAGTCCTTTGATTTTTCCGCTGTCGTACATGCCGTGTGAGGGCGTGCAAGTGTCGTGCTGCAGCAACACCCCTGAGCAGAGCAGTCCGCGACGCTTTGACCTGATTATTAGGCTTCTAATAGTTCTCGAGCAGGTTGCAGTATGATGCACTGTTCACAGTGAGTCCTTGGGCATGTGATGTTCAACTATTCGGCCTTTATGGTCCCAAAGACCGTGAGCAAGACAGTTTGCGCTGTCGTTGAACTTCTTCGGCCTTGGTGACGTTGTGTGTCGCCACTTCTTGCTTCCTCACTTTTTCTCTGGCTTAGCGTAGTATGCCCAGCATTTATTACCTGTGACAATGCGTCAAATAAAATTATCTCCCTCGGCTTCGTTGCGTCGCAGTAGCGTCTCACAAGCGTCCATACGCCGCTCTTTCAGGTACGGCGT
>JAZHYW010042053.1:0-10077 GCA_037355805.1 Ixodes ricinus | reverse complement strand
GTTTATTGCTGTTTTCACGCAATTGAAAATATGAGCTAATGTTTGTGCAAGTGAATCTGTAAGAAATTTGGTTTTATTTGAGAACTGCTAAGATAATTTTTTATATTAATTAGATTTAAAAAAGCAGCCTTTACTTCAATTTCCGAGGTAGGAAAAAAAAACATTAACTATTGACGTTTGAAATATCTACCTCTATATACCTCTGGGTTGAGGGAGACGTGCCAGCGCTAACGAGGTTAACGAAATAGTCACTGTAGACGTTAGCAGAAGATAACCCTGTAATCTTTGCACCATTTAGTATGAACGAAAAAAGGTCAGCGTGCAGGCGACCTTCTGTAAGTTGAACATAATGGTAAGCTTAGAATGGGTTAGAAAAACGAAAGAAAAAATTGAAAGTAGTTTACAACTCCCTGTAACGCCGAATTCGACCGCAGCTCTTGAGGAGGAGGACGGGTGGGTACGCCCCTTTTTCAGGTTATTTATGGTAAAAAGAAAGGAAACTGAGAGGTCCGTCTGAGTTTTGGTATCAAAGAAATATATTTGCACCCAATTGTTGTTCTTCTTTCTGAATCCACGTAAAGAAAAAAAAAAGGAAACTTACTAGCAAATAAATAAAAGAAAAGGGCGTACATCCAAAGTTCGACTTGCCGAGGTTGGCGCTGGTTTACGCTGGTTTTAGGCGCCTCACCAGTGGCAGAAGCCGGTGTCGTTTGGCTGCCGGCATACCGATGGTGACCAGTCAACCTGTTGTTGGGATGGCTTTGCCGGTTCGCTCTTGAGCCAGGCTTGCCGTTCAGAGTTGACGGTGAGCACAGGACGGCAGACTTCTGTGGATGACAGCTTCGCCGGTGTATTCGCGTCTCCAGCTCGACGCTCGCCCTCCCGCGGCGGAAACGGGAAGCGCTCTAGTGAGGGTCCCCCGATTCTCCTGCTCAGCGGGCACGGCGGAACTGCTCGCGATCATGGCTCGCGAAATGTCATTTCCGAATGCAAACAACACTCTTCACTGTCCCAATGTAGTGCTGCAGCCGTTATGGGATTGTACCTTACTGGAGAGTTTTAGTATTGCGCATAGAAGCAAACGCAAGCGGTGTGCGTTTGCGTTAGAGTTGCGTGCCCCACGTTGTGCGTGCGCCTCATCGCCATGCGCCATCCAAGACCGCAATTTTGGGCTCCGCGCACGCGCAGTGTGGAACACGCAAAGCTGACGCAAACACACAACGCTTGCGTTCGCTCGTATACGCAATACTAAAACTCACTACTGTTTCACCGGCTTCCAACGCCAACGAAACGTGCAGCAGTGAGCAGACGTGCAAGCGGGTAGGCGTTCCTTCGAACTAGAAAGGCTGAGATTGGCAAAACGACGGAACGTAAAAATGAAAGTAACTAAATGTTATAAAAAAAATTAATTATTATTTTTATTTTTTACTTTTGCGCATTTGGTTTGGAAGGATATTGGCGGCGACTTTGGACGTTTTGCCGATTGTCAAAAGTCGCGACTCTGATAGCAAAATATACTTTACCCACAATTAATGTAATTTTACATGGATTTCTCACATTAGCTAGAATGTTTTCATTGATTTTAGACTATTTTTATTACTTGGTAATTAAAAATGCTGCAATTGGCACCAGTGATGATAATTAGCACACATTTGATTGTCATATTTGTTCTCGCGTTTGAAATTAGATCATAAGCAACAAATTATATTAGAGCTTAAAAAATTACGTATTAAAATATCTGAATTTTAATATTATTATTATTAATACATATCGCGGCAATGTATGCCCCCAATTAATGCCAAGATCACGAAAATACGCCATTTAACCATAATAGTCTTTCAAGAAAGGTATAATTTTGTTTTCTTTTTAGCATATGAAAAACTCTGACATCGTTATCAAGATAGACAAACAGTCAAACACTGGATACAATATAAAGTCCTATGCGTCACGTGTTGCTATAAAAAACACACACACTTCAGCTGTCCGACTCGGATTCTGTCTTTGGGTTGTTGCAGTGAGAACAGCATTTATTAATTTATACGTTTTGTGGACATATTGTAAAAATTTGAATTATTCTCTTATTCTTGTGCTGGGAATAACGTTAAACCAATTAATCATCTAAATACGCAAAAACCCATTAAAAGGCCCGCCGTTCAATATTTCCCATGACAATTATCTGAGCAAGAAAAGGCAGCGAGAACGCACAAATATCAGCACTGATTTTTTCAACTACAACTACAAATATCAGCCTGGATCGAATATGAATTATCACAAAATAAAGTTTCCGCGAACAACTTCTTTAACTAAATAATTACGATGTGAGACACATCTTGAGTTATGAAAGAATCCGAAATTAAGACCTATATCGAGAAATTAAATTCAAAATAGAGGTTAGTTTCGGTTTCGCTCCAGAATTAAAACGTGCCTCCTGGAGTAAGTATTACGCTAAACACCGTTTTTGTTTACAGGATAAAGAGGTGACCCGCGCTTATAACACTCCAGCTCCCTTGTATTACCAGAAATAATTTGTGTCGCTCAGTGAATCCAAAACACTAGACAGGCTCAGCAGCGGCACGCATCTCCGACCCTCACTAAACCCGCCATTTTGAAAAACGAGTGGCGCCACCTATAGTGAATTGGAGTCGCGAATACCGGAGCCAAGCTTTTCCGAATGCGTCCGCTCTCCGCCCTGACTCTCCTCGTTCTCCTGGACTTCTTTTTCTTCCTCTTTTCTCCGTTAGTATCCTACAATTTTCTTAGTTCTGCCGGTGCCAGGAAACAGGGCAGCAGGAGCAAGACGGGAGGACGAGACAGCGTTAAGCCTGGTTCAGACAGTTCCGTTAGACTGCGTGGCGGCTGCGAGAAACCAGGACACCCCTGCTGATTATATCGCGTGCCAAAATGATTCCTTGAATTGAATTGCACGCTTCATACGAAGCACAGATGTGCCGGTGACCCGCTTTCGGTTCTCGACGCAACGCAGTCAAACGCAAGTGTCTGAACCGGCATTAAGGGCTGTATATACCCGTTACGTTGACTGCGCAGTGAACGCGGCGCAGCGCAGAACGCAGCGCCGCCTTTCATTGGCCGGCAACCAGGAACTCGAGAGCTGTGGCCAATCAATATCTGCGCGCGCTACGCTACTGCCGCGCCCGTCGAACGTTCACGTTGGAGTATAAAGCGTGCCTTAGAGTCAACACTTTGACGAAGCCCGTGATACTCTCGATGTCATCCTGCTTGTTGCCGGCTCTGTCGAAGACTGCTCGCCGTTTTTTATTTCCTCAGCATTAGTCTTGAGCGTGCTCCCCGAGATGGCACAGCAGAACAGCGAGTTCACGTCCCTCGGGGCCAATGAGATGATTTCCTGCATGACTGGTATGAAGTTCTTTGTCTTGCACGATATATTTGGTGAGTGCTGTAGGCGAGAAATACAGAACTGCCACAAGCAAGCCGTTGTGGCCCTTGGCGGCACACAATCTTCCAACTTCGTTTAACGTGCCACATAGATCGATGGGTACAGCACAGACCCGTACCGAAGTAGATGGCCACTTGGATAACGAGCACACCACGTTTCCAAACGTGCCTCTCTGTGATTTATGAATGGTGATATCACTTGCCTTAACAACGGGTAGCTGGCATCTCCCCTCCTCTCCTCCTGCTCCCTCTTCCCCCTCCCCTCCCCCTCCTCATCTCCTCCTTCTCCCCTCTTCCTCCTTCTCTCCTCCTCCTTCCACCTATTCCCCCTTCGCTCCTCCTTTCTCCAACTTCTCCTTCCTCCTCCCTTCCCCGAATCCTTTCTCCTGCTCCTCCCTCCTAATCCTCCTCCCTCCTCCTCCCCGTGATGTCACGTGCTACGTCACTATGGGAAACGTTCCATAACGCAACGCGCGGGCCACATGGGACGTCACGTGTGAGGTAATTCGGGGAAACGTTTCATAATGCAACGCGCGGGCCCCACGTGACGTCATTATGGCGTCACGTGGGGCCCGCCCGCACGTGGGGCCCGCACGTCACGTCTCGTGACGTGACGTCATGAGACGTCCGATAATGCAACGCGCGGTTACGCCGACGGCGTCGCCGCTCAAGCCGGAAACGGGCACCTAAGAGCTGCGCTCTAAAAGCAGACGCAACGTCGAAAACTAAGCTGCAAGGTTTATTTTGTACACGTCTTGTGTACCCCGCCTCCAACGCCTTCACTACGATCACCTCAATCAACAATACCCCACCCCCCCCCAAGAAAAAAAAGTGTTGATTCAGTAAGAAATAAAAAAAAAACACTCTCGGGTTTACCATTAGGTTAATTTGTTATTATTTCTTTATTTGGTTTTGAGGCAGAGGGCGTAGAAGTTTATGTAGCTATTTTGTTTTTTAAATATCGGTTTGTTTTCTCATTTCGGAGTTGAACCTACTGGCACGGTATCGTATTCCTGCAGGTCAGCGTTTCATTGGTTTAAACATATTAAATGAGTTTGACTATTTGGTTTTAGTAGAATTGCACATTGACTCTAACTCAGAAAGCGCTAAACATACTTGATTTTCTAAAAAGTACCTTGAAAGGTGTATCAACTGAGACGAAATTATTAGCCTACAAAACATAAGTCTGCCCTATTCTTGAGTACGCCAACGTCGTCTGGTTGCCATACATGGCCTCTGATGTTGGCAAGTTAAAAAAAAACACAAAGAATGGCTGCAAGGTTTATATGTAACAATTATAGTTGGCAGGATCGCCCCTCCGAGCTTTGTAAGCAATTGGAACTGTTGTCACTAGGGAAAAGGACGAAAATCGCAAGGTTCAAGTTTCTACACGAATTAGCTAACAACAACTTCAACATTCCCACAGAAAATTATCTAGCCCCTACTATTTAATGGCTAACAAGGCATGGCCTTAGTAAACTTTAAGAACAACTTCCAACCCACAATAATTGCTTCAAATATTCATTTTTCCCCCGAGCTATCAACGAATGGAATAACTTCTCGCCAAGCATTGTACATTCCACTAGTGCAGAACATTTTCTGATTAACTTGGAAGCGCACCTGTTGACATAGGCTTGCATACCGTTATTTTCAAGTGTGTATTTAAAAAAAAAAAACTTTCTGTATTGGTGTATCACTTTACAACAATCCCGAATGGGATTAGTAGTATTGGATATAAATAAATAAATAAATACCAATGTTCAAAAAGGGCATTTTTGATTCCAATCTAGCGTAATAATTCAGAAGACACTCATGGTTTGTTTGTTTTTCTGGAATTATTTTGCCGCTTGTAAGGAAAATAACGTTCATACATTGGCGTGAAATTAAATATCAGCTCGTTGTACAGGGTATTAACATCATCTTAATTTATCACCGAATTCCAATAAGCCCGGCTATGGTCAATCAAAATCGATTTAGCGAATTTAAGGTGCATGCTGAAAATAGGTCGGATTACCAGAAGCACCCCTTAACGTTAAACTGTAACCATCAAATAACAAAAAAACAATGAAAATGATCGATGACGTCAAAATTTACAGTGCCAGAGGATATTTGCTGATATCTAAATCGGGGATTCATAGATCAATAATTGCATATGTAGTATCAGCGACTCGCGTGGAGGTTGAAATTTAATTAAGGCCATGCCATGCCGTCAAGAAGCCCGCAGTGCAAATAGCATCACATAGAAAACTAAAACAAATTTTCAGCGCAGCACGTCCTCACGATTACACTAAGTGCACTTTGAAACATTGCCAGATGCAAATTTACGGAAATGAGCACCGGTTGGGCCGACGCCATCTCTTCCGGTGACCGAAGACGGAATCTGCGAATTCAAATGGGAAAAGGACGTGGGGACGCACAAGACGTCAGAGGCTATTCCCTTTCGGAGAAGATGTAAATTAAGAGCAGTGTGGCTCGGTAAAATCTCACTTCCGTCGACACGTCTGACTTCAAAAAGAAAGCACTCAGCGTATCTCTGTTATTCTACCCGAAGATGAAATTAGAAAAGACGGGTCTCATACGTAACATAGGAGCAAAGCCAATTTGCGGAATGGAAGTTCGTCTGCTTCTTTTGCAGGGGAGTTGTGTTGACGTCAGAACGCCGACCTCTGATTGGCTCCGATTGGAAGGATAGTGGGTAGACCTCAAGGCAGCTAGCATTCTGGTATACTCATTATCCATCCATGAGAGCCAATCAGAGCTCGGCGTTCTGACGTCAGTGGCAATCCCGGCGCAAGAAACGGACGAACTGGCGCTCCGCATAATATTAACGGGAGTTTATCATGAGCATCCAACAGGCCTTCCGGAAAATCCCAGGATACCTTGAAACCAGATTAATCGCGAGGCCGTTCGGATGTATACTCGTGCCGTCTAGAACGCTTCGTATATCGTGATAGTGGCACGATTCATTCTTTCTTATCGTGAGAAGCTCAGGACACACGCAAAGGTTAAGCAAACGGAAAAGAATGTCATCACGTACTCTGGTTTGTTTTTCTTTTGCACGCCCTGCCTTCTGAAATCACAAACTGTTCAACCAACGTCAACTTCGTGATGATAAGGCAGTTAATGCAAAGGTGCAAGCGAGCTGGACAAGAATGACGAAAATAAACACTGGAGAAGGGAACAAGGGGGATGAACGACAAACACAAATCTCCAAACTCAGCTAGGAGACTGGTACGCGACCGAAAACTTCGCCTGGTCCTAGTATCGAACCAGGGACCTCTCGATTTCCAGTAGAGCGCTCTACCAACTAAGTTAACCAGGGTCGCTAAACTCGTTGAGCACAACTTTGTGCCCGAAGTTTGCGGAACGCGCTAATTGGACTCTCGCGACGCTGACGTCGCGCCGAGCGAGGTGTCAATCATTAGAAAAGCTCATTTCTTTGAGAGCGGCAGAATGTAGCAAAGTTCATCGAGGCGCTCGTGCAGCGCATGAGGGGCGCGAGGAGCCCGCTCTTTGAACGGCTTTGCCAATGACATAGCGCCCGTTTGTCCCTACATCCCTACGCCAAGCTAAAATTAATGCTTTGCAGATTGTCCCTAGGCGACCTGTTGACGCTCCAAATCCCTTCAAAGTTTGTGTAAAGAAAAGTGATTAGAAACCTCGTTTGTTGAAGTTGTCGCTGATGTCAAAGTGACGTTTCAGAACTTTGCGACAGCCGTGGTTTGATCTTGAAATCTTCGCTTCGGATCGATACGCTGCGGCCATACGCTGCGGCCATACGCTGCGGCCAACGTTACTAAACTTCGTTTCAGCTTGGGTCCAGACGCAGCCGATGCTACAAGCGCGAGCTCTGGCCTTTCAGCTTCCCAGCCAAGCATGCGCGCTCGTGCAGTGCAAGCACTGTTCAGGGCCACATGCTCGCGCTTGTAGCATCGGCTGCGTCTGGACCCAAGCTGAAACGAAGTATAGAACCACTCAGTTGGGAAACTGCCATAGAGACTGCTCTGAAAGAGTGGCACCGATCCGTCCATCCCAACGCCACCATTTCTCCCGCAGCGGCCAGTCCAGGAAATGCAAGTGACTTCCATTTTCGTTGTAATCGGCCATTTTGGGGCCAGAACAGATACTGTGGAAGGGCTTCGAGGTACCGCCCTCGACTCCCAAGCGGTCGCGCCGCGGATAACTACCGTGGCTAATATGCGCCTAACTCAGGACGCGCTACCTGAAATCACCGCTGAGGCACGGTTGTATAAAAACAATATTAATTATACTACAAAAACTTGCGAACTAAAGATTTTAGAAAACAATACGCGCCCTCCATTTTGTACTAAACTCCAATAAAAGTTACTACAAAAAGAGTTTTTTTCCGTTAGTTTTTACGCAAAAGCATGCTTTCTAAAAGCTCAAGGCGACCACAGTTAAGACAAATGATACACAGTGGCGCTGTTGTCGTATTTAGCTCGGTCTCGCTGGACGCCAGCGGCTTAGGTTTCAACGGTGAGTTTCCCAACTGAGAGTTCTAGTAACGTTGGCTGCGGCCGAGCTTATCTTCCGCCACCATCGGCGTCGCTACCGAGACCACAGGGACGCCTTTCAACTCCCCGACGACGACTTTCGGCGACAGTACCGGCTATCGAAAGCCGTTGTGCGTTGACTCTGCGACGAGCTTCGTTCGGCGCCCGGACTTCGAGGCGGCGGACAATCGCGTCTACCATGACCGTGGAACAACAAGTTTTCTGCGCGCTCCGGTTCTTCGGAACCGATAGCTTTCCAGGCATGGTGGCGACTGACGAGCACCTGTCAATCTCCCAGATGACTGTGAGCCGGGCTGTCAGAGTTGTTGCGGCTGCCATCGCTTTTTTTTTCTGTAATATCCGAAGAGGTACTACTAAGCTGGTATACAATTCAGAATTTTGGAAAACAAACAAGAACCGGGGTATTTTTTGGGTAGGGTTGAGTCTCCCGGCAGCCGGCAGAATTATTTACCCGAAATTCTGCTGGCAGTCGTCACTCATTGGCGGTCAAATCAGTTCATCGAACGACGTGTCGTCGACAGATCGTTTCATCGGCACGTGATGTAATCACATGAAGAAGATTTTCTTCAGTTAAAGGTATATACACATTAAACATTTTCACACCTTTATACATGTAAGTGGGGTGTCCCATAACTAACACTCTAATACGTGTAACAATAGACCTTATAAAAATGTAAACCCCACACCTTTAAAAATGTGTAAGTTTTTAAACACGTTTCTTAAAATGTGTGATAATGCACTACACCTTTTAATAAAGTTGCAAAAACTACAATACCCCTTCTCGTAAATGTGTAATTACTACAGTACACTCTATGGTTAGTAGTTTTATTCGAAATTTCTTGAAAGAGAGGAGTTTGCTGACTTCTTTTTTCAACATGGTTTCCGGAGGGGGTACTCCACAATTACGCAAATATAGTCGGATGCAACCTAAGAACAATCTTTTAGCTCCACCCACAAGCGCATTGCGCCCATCTGAAGTGCCTCCGCCGTCGAGAAAGTAGTTCGCTAGCAACGTTGCTTTTTCTTCCTCCAGTAAACGTGTCTTAAACTACTACAATATTTATTTAATTCATTCAGGACGTTTAAATAAGTTAGAATACGTTTTTGTCAACGAAATAGCTGTTTAGTAAAGAAAGAAAGTCATGTCCAATGTACCGTCTTCCCAATTCATTTTCTGTCCAAGATACTGTCTAACATACCGTCTTCCAGCGCCTTCGATTGAGGGAAAGCGGCGAAAACGAAACCAACCTTTCTCTCGCCAAAATTATAAATAACAAAGCACTTATAGTTCCTGCAAATAATAAATATTTAGTGATTTACTTAGTTTTGTGGGCTTTGCGCACGAAATGTGTGCCTTTATTTTGTTGGATGAATAGAAAACAAGAATAATTATACTTTTCGGGTTTTGACAAATCGGCACCCTCCCAAGTCATCGACACCACCACCGCGCCCCGCTCTCTTTGTCTTCCGTCATGGATCCCACTGAGGTGACATCGGAAAGCGATTCCCCGCGGAAACCACAGCGAATTGAAGCAGCGGTGCCGGTACTATGTTGAGTAGCAACGTGGGGCAGAGGCGACAGAAATCCAACGAAGCAGACGACGTCCGGCGTAGCTTCTCACCTCTCAGCAGTGCTAAGCCTCGCGCCCGCTTCGAAATTTTCGTTGGCGATAGCGTCGCTGGATTCTCACGTTGTCGCGCAAAAACTGCTGCAAACGCAAGCCGATACCATTAAGATTTCGTGGCGTAACCTCGGGCACGTAAAACACGGTGCAAAAAAGCAGAATAATTGTCACGAGAAACTAGCGTCGCGTTGCTAAGGCCAGCAGCCATGTTGAGCTTTTTTTTTTTCAAAAGGATCGCGATTGGTCCACGGAATCGTGACGTCATGAAAACGATTGGCTGGCGTTTCTCGGCGTAGGAATACATTTTCCTCTGAGAGGCATTTCCGGTTTTTTCTTAGCTTGCAACCGACTATAGTTACCACAGTCCATGACTTTGCTGCCACCCTAGACAAGTCTGGACAGGTCGATATTATTTTTTTAGATTTTTGCAAAGCATTCGATAAGGTCCCTCATGGTAAACTTATTTTTAAACTAGAGCGTCTTGGGCTACCACAGAGAGTTAA
>JAZHYW010042051.1:0-11916 GCA_037355805.1 Ixodes ricinus | reverse complement strand
CAAAAAAATATATCAAACATAAGATGACAAGTTTTTTTATATAAATATCCAAAAGGACGGTTTCACGCAAGTCGCTAAAATGTGCGCGTATGATGACAGCGACTTTGTGATTTTTTGTTCAAAATAAATTTTATTTTCCGCAAAAAAAAAAAAGATTGAATACGTTTCTGCGGTTGCACAAAAAGCAAAAATATATTTTGGTAAAAATTAAAAGAAAAAATGGTGACCGGACATGGTCGTTCGATCCCTATGTGAAAACGCCCAATGCAAACAATCTCAGGCAATCTGATTTTTTTTTTTTAAGTATCTTATTTTTTACGCGTTGTGCGGCCCTCCATGGCGGCATACCTAGTGGCGCTCACAGGCGGCGCAGGTTCAGGATCTGCCGCTCCCTACATCCTACATCATGTTACCGCCAAGGTTGTAGGCTGATCTGTTTGCAAAGTCGCTCCGGTTGCTTCGCTTCATGTCGCGTAGACGGAAACGCTATACTCCGGCTGTTGAAATAGCCACTGCGAAGCATGTTACGGGGTGGCGCACCTCGATCGCTCCGGCCCATGGGCATTTTTTGGGTCGGTTGTACGAAAATGTATTAGGAATTTTCCCTTCCAAACCTACCATCCACCTCTGTGCTGTCAATTTGTCTTTTTCTGACCACCCGTAGCTTTTTTACGCCTTTTAATATTAACGAAATTGTGAAGAACGGGTTTGTGCACGCGCCATTTATGGCGACCGCGTTAGCGATCAGTTTGGCTCATATTTCTCGCTTTATAACTTAAAAGCCACACAATTATTGCATTATATTTTTGCAGACGGTCTAGTACGTGCATGTTATAAACGGTAATTTTAGAAAGTTTAAACGATGTTAAAGACGGCCTTCTTTAAAATGATTTTCAAAATAATGCATTTTTAGTTAAATACCCCCTGCGTGAGAAATTCTTGTGAATTTGTCCTGCTAACCTGGACAATATTTCACGTAAAGATGAATTATATACAGGGTAACACACTGGCAAGGTTTGAAGACCTTAGCCTTTATAGCTACGGAGAAAATTATTCTTTAATCCAGAGCGTTATTGCGCAATATGCCGTGTTTGCAATCTTATTTATCAGAATTACTACCCTAATACTCGGTACTTAATTTTTTCAATTCTTCCTGTGCCTAATTTATCAATGAATATTTCTAGACCTGTAGCCAGAAAATTGTTTTGGGGAAGCCGCCCGAAATGTCAACATCGCGCGATAAGAAAAACGCGCACGTGACTGAGAGGGTGTTTACAAATTTTTTTCAACGACATTTTTTTTTTCCGAAAACAAGGATTGTTTTTTTTTCTAGGCATAAAGCCAGCAAAATATTTTTTTTTCATCGAAATTAAAATTGGTCACCGCACCTGGTTGTTCGATCTTTTCCGAAAACATCCTACTGTATTCTTATTCTGTCGCCAACAACAGTCATTTCGCGCTCTTACTGTGAGGAATAAAGTAACCTTTTTTGCAACAAGGCGATGTGGATAGAGCATGGCGGCAGCAAAAGCTTTGTGACGCGCGCGAAGTCTAAATTATACTCGTCTTCATCGACGGCGCTTTCGTCGGCCACTGGTTCGTTTGGAATTAAAGGGGCCATGCAACGGTATTGAGTAGAAACCTTTCTCACTTTATACGTACTTACAGGCACAGGTGGGACCTAAGATTACTCAAACGCAACGCCACTGCCCTTTTTAGTCACGGTGGTATTCCAACAATAAAAGCGGGCCACTTCTTTCAGTCTCTCCATTACAAACCTTAATTATGGAGCTCTGCAGACAATGCCAACCATGCGACCCTCAGGAGTGCGTCATCAAGCTTCCCGATCTCCGCTCTGCCGATATTTAAATGCTGCATATAAATTGGACACAAAAACTACCTAGGCCTTTGATGTCCGATCGTGACAATCAATGACACGATGTGCATTCGGGTAGTGGCTTGAGCCCAATCGCTGAGATGATGGGAATAGTCGAACCTTAACAACGCGTGGAACTCAGCGCGTGCACTGTGCTGTGCCAGCCCCTCCACATGACTAATATAAACACTTGGCGGAATAAAATTATCACGTAATCGCGTGCCACTTTTTCTGGCTGCGAGTTCAGGGGGTAAACGGTGGTCGTTATTTTGAAACGTTTCCAGGCAACTGCCACTGCGTAGAGAAAAAAGAACACCAACGTGTTGCATTAGTTATAAATGTCGAGAAATAATTCCAAGCTGTATTTACCGAAGCAAAAACGGTTGCCTCGCCTCTTTAAGCTTATAATGGTGCTATTAAGAGTGGAAACCATGAGCAAGTTGAATGAAAATATTTGCGCAAGCTTTGATTATATTGACAAAGATCCGGAAGCACAAAATATGTTGAAAGCCACAGTGTCAGAATTTTAGCTGTGTTTGCGTCGCCATGGCCTCCGAGATTCTTGAGACGCAAAGCTCATCCTCCGGCGATTTCCATTTGTGGGCAGAGCTCGCGGCTTTTTCTGCGGCGTGTTGGCGTTAGAGTAGGGTAAAAGTCCCCATAATCAAGCTTGCTTGGCTAGCTGCCCGGATAAAAGGCCGCTTGTTTGCCCGAATTAGAGTATTTTCGAAATGGTAACATTCTGGAGTCTGGTCGGTCTGGTTCTTTATTGAAAAACCTCATGTGAATAAAATATTGTTGTCCAATAAACACATATGAATAATGCGAGATATATAAGAACATGTAAGAACAATATAAGAATCATACTAAGAACTGTGTAAGGTGTATAATGACATTTAAGAATCCTTATATTGAATTCTTGAGATATGTTCTTATATGTTTTATAAATATCTTGTATGATTCATGTGTGTTTATTGGACACAAGAAATGTCTCATACAAATGGGTGTTATCAATAGGGTTGCGCACTTCATGCGAATGAAGCGGGCTGCAGGAGGTGACCCACTCAAAGTAGACAACTGCCACCCCAAAGCATTCATGTCTAGGGCTTAATACTTAACGCCGGGGTAACCCGGTATAGCGTCCTGTCATCGGCATCATCGTCGTTCATGATGATGTGCTATACGCTCCTTCAGCTGGGAAAACCAGCGTCGGAAAGGGACAGAGGAAAGCTATGCATGCGAAGAACCTCCGAGGCCAGGGCCCCGCTCACATCAGTCTTTCTCGTTAACCACACACGACGTACGAGAAGAGTGCGCTCATCACACTTTATGACCCCGTATCTTTGTCAGCATGATGAAGCTTGGGCGATTTGTTCTATGAAATTCCGCTGAGCGATGCTGCTTGTCTCACATCTGCACTCTCGCCAGTCGCACTTGCAACTCCTGTGCCGCTTAGCTCAGCTAATAAGCACTTGGTCGCGAGCTCAGTTCCTGTTGGGTGTGTCCGTATGCTCGTTTCATATGGTCATTATTGACTTTTATACATTATATATCACCTTACTTTTTAAGGTTCGAACTAACGCTGGAGTATGACGGCTGAAACAAGGTTGGGACACGACGGGTTTTTCATAGAATAGACTCTTTTCCGAAATTTATTGGGGCCACTCTGATCACTACCATCATCTAGTGAATGGCATATGTGTGCTAAATGGTGTCTTTGTACTTACTGATGATGGAAGAGGTTGAAGATCTTACGAAGCGTATGTATGCGAGGCCAATACATTCGAGACGTAAGGAAGATACGAAACAGAAATTGAATAAAAGGTCTGCATAAGTGATCATTTATATCTAGGGTTCATTCCATCTAGTTGTCGGCAGATAATCGGCTCAAAAGTATCTGGATATACTTTTTCATTGCGTCAACGTGTGACGCTGCTTCGTCCTTTCTGGTTGTATATTGTAAGTTAAACTGTAAGGTAAATTGTAGGGTAAAAACACACGTTCTCAACTGCTCATGACTAGACTAATTGATTGTGTCCGGTAGAATACAGCACATTGCATGTTAACTACCGCCATCCGTAGGTAAAGTGGAAACTACTATTTAAGCCACCAGATGCCACTGCATCTCTAAAGGGGTTGTTTGCCTGATAAAACACATTTTGTGTTAAATGTTACACAATATTCATTGAAATAAAACATAAGGCGGAGGTATTTGTCGCAAAGACGTCGAAGTAAATGTTTAAATACACGTTCACACAATTGTGCTGACGACCGACTTTTTTATATCTGGCGACGAGGTAACACTGGTACGCTGGCACCATCTATGAGAAGTTACCATACAATGTTAATTAACCAGAGCATGATTTTTTACAGCATTTTCGAGATCAAATGTACGTGCTATTTGTAAGAGATGTTCACTAAGTGCATTGTCAAATGTTGTTCGAGCGTAAAAAACGAAATGGTAGGATAAAATATGATCTATGCGGGAATCCAAAGCGATAAACACCTTCCCGATTGATGGTGCCTTGTTATAAAAGAGCACAAAAGGATGTAACGAACTCGGTGGGAAGCTGTGGCTAGTGCATGAACGAGCCTCAGCGTAACTATATTTACGATTTGCGTCCCGTAAATACACTCGTATGTCGACAGCTAGGGACGTCTCCTGTTACAAACGTCGGGTTATTTTTCGTCAGTTACTCGCACATGTGTTCTACCCTCTGCCATTCCGATTTGACGAAACGATGTGCCTCTATGCTGGGAGAAACCTCTTGAAAAAGGCGGGCTTCACGGATACTTACGAGTACTGGGTGTCGTAGTCCTTGCGGTTGTTGTTGCCTCTGCCGTTGTTATTGCAGTTGTTGTTGCTTTTGTAGACGGCATTGGAGTTGTAGATTTGGCTGTCCACGGTGTAGTAGCATTCTCCGGTATTGCTATTTTGGTATTCAGATTGGTAGGCGTCTCTGTAGTCGTTGTATTAGTGATTTCACTCAGTGTAGCATTTATTGACGCAACCGCTGTTTCAGCAGTTGTATTGCTTGGTGTCTCTGTTTCGGCAGTTGTATTGCTTGGTGTCTCTGTTTCAGCGGTTGTATTGCTTGGGGTCGCTGTTATTATTGTTGAACTGGCTGTTGCAATTGCGCTTGTCGTCGACGCATTTGCTGTTATTGTTGGGGGTCTGGGTGTTTGGCCTGGAGACGTGGGGGAACCCTTGGGGCCATCGTCGGGTACCGCCTCAGATGTGGAGTCGACGTCATCTGCACCTATCATGCAAAAAGGAGAAGAAGAAAATCGTTTGGACCACATTATGACACCTCAATCAAAGGGAGTCAGTGGCCGAATGCGTTCATACACCGCAGTTCATACACCTCTGTAGAACCCGGGGAGCCTAAATGCAATTAAGACCGCCTAAAATGCAAGGCCTCCGGCTTTCCCTTAGCGTCATCACTGGTGAATCCACGCAGTGCAGCCTAGCTAGCGTGAACATCGTCACCAGCGCCTCTAGCAGCGTGACACAAAGAGCGCTGCGCTAGAAGGTTGCGACGCCTAGACGAAGACGTCTGATGACTTGCGGCAACTTTCGTTGAGACTCCTCGTGTTTGCCGCTAGGGGCAGGCCAGGAATCCGCTAAAGATGACGTCATGCGCATTCCCTTTCTTTTATACTTGCGTTCACTTTACGTATTGTAGTAGAACATATCCGGCTTCTAGAGGAGCGTCACTAGGTCCGCCTTTATCAGGATAATCAAGGCATATCTCCAGGTGCATTTTAGATTAGATATTCGTCATCCTCTAAAAACGTGTACTTTTCAAACGCCAAATTTTCCTCCAAAAAACAAACATTTTCTTCAGGTGACAACAGACCTAATGGTATGACTCAATTCTCACCTTGCCAATTTCTATCTGGATGAGCGCCGTATCTTCGTGCGGTCTGGCATCTATACTACGTTGTGCGCGACAAAAACGCTATGCTACCAGTTGTACTGAACTGGCTGAATTTCCCTTCTACGACGGACACATCAGACGCCTGTAACTGACTAGGGCCACTGTGTAAACATACACATAAGTGCATAATAAAACCAATGTGCGATAAGCTTAATCATAAGCTCAGTATATTGTGAATCGAACACCCTTCGACGTATTTCCCAAAAGACCACAGACGGCATCATATGCACCATCACGCAATTTACAAAGAAGCCCGCACTCTTGCCCATGCTAAGTGTGAGCATCGAACGAGCGCTGAAGCCAGGTTCGCGTAAGGCAAAGAGTCTGCACATGCGCAGTGCCGACAGCAGCGGCACCGCACTGCAGTGACTTCAGATGATGGACTTGGCGTACACTGTAAAGCAGCCTAACATAATTTTTTAATAACTAGAGGAATACAAAAAAACATTCACTAGTTTTAAAGTTGTTACCGTAGGCTGCGTTCATTTAAGAGACGGTCTCTAAACATGCATTCAGTTAATACTGCGAAGAACGTAAAACAATGATCTCGTGAATTTCGTTTTTCGTTTTAGGTTTGGCGGTTGAGGAAACTCGTATACGTTTCTAAACAAATGTATTTCAAAATAAATATATATCGCCAGAAGTATTTCGCCATAGCACACACCGCCTTTGAACGTTTCCGATCCCTGGCTGAACAAATCAGGACTGAATGCGACCTGACTCTGCGTTTCTTCGGCGTTTCATGATTTTAACCGCTGATAACAAACCCTCAGAAGCGAGGAGCGCCATGAGGACGCCTCTTCTGCAGCTGCTTGATTGCTTCTATGGGATTGTGCGTTGGCCCTGGTAGGACTATGAGCTCTAGAGTCGGTGACAGCATAACAGTTGAGAGTGAGCTCCGCCCACGTTTTCAACTTCAGCAGGGCGAATGCCAGAGAGGAGGTCGCCTCACAGCAGTGGCAGCGGCGCCGAGAGCCAGAAGTTAATCGCTTCTGTTATCGTTACAGCCACGAAAAAGGAACTCGGCATACAAGGAGCTCGGTCCTTCCGTCTACACCTCTGGAACCACGACCGTTCACCGCCGCAAAGACGCAAGTTGCGAAGCTCTGGTTGGTCCACGTCCCATTGACAAGATACGTCATCTTCAACGGCCGAAGTTGAAAGGAACTGCTCCTTCCTTGGACAGCACACAGCAGTGGCAGCGGCGCCGAGAGCCAGAAGTTAATCGCTTCTGTTATCGTTACAGGTTGGTCTGAATTTTTCACTAAGTTTTAATTTTGTTTGGCGCATAACGCTGCTGCTGCTTGCTGATACTGTGTAGTTTTGAACTTTGAAATATGGATAATGTTTGTCCAAAGTGCAACGAAGAAGTGCCAGATAGTGATTCAGGGTTGACGTGCCTAGAATGTGAATATGTGTATCACTTAAGTCCTTGCTCTGGTATCACCGAGGCGACTTTCAGGTCAAAGGGCAGTGCTTTACGCAAGTCATGGCGATGCTCAACATGCAAAACCGTGAAATCTCGGGAGGTAGTCTGAGCGCCAAGGAGGATACGGAACCCAACATAGCTTTGATGCTTGCCGCCATAAATGCCAAACTAGACAGCCTTATGACCCTAAAAGAAACTGTGAGTGGCATAGAGAAATCTATGCAGGAAATGTCGGATAAGTATGACGAAGTACTAAAAGATATCGGTGAGCAAAAGAAGGAGATGAAGCAACTAAAAAACGAGTGGAAACCCTGGAAAGAACCAATGCCGACGTAGAAATAAAACAACTTAAGCAGGAAGTCAACACACTTGAATGGCGAAGCCGAAAGCAAAATCTCGAGATTCATGGAGTGCCTAAAACTGACAACGAAGATCTGTTAGCAAAGGTAAATGCGGTTGCAAAGAAACTGGAAGTGCCAGACTTGAATCTAATCGAAGTGGCCAGCATTCATCGACTACCGTCCCGACCAGGAAAAATTCCAGGTATTATTATACGTTTTGCTCAACAGAAAACCAGGGATGAATGGCTAAGCAAACGGACAAATCTGAAGAAACAAAAAGAGAACACTTACATCCAGGAGAACCTCACGAAACAAGACAGGGCGCTTCTTTGGGAGGCAAAAGAATGGGCCAAAACTACGAACTACCAGTACGTCTGGCATAGGAATGGCAACATCCTTGTGCGCAAAAGGGATCGCGAGCAAGTACACGTAATTAAGTCTATGGATGACTTGCAGAAACTAGTTTGATGCCTCGCATATTTACATTTGACAAGTTTTAAGATATTATTTTGTATGCAATGGCTAACACGACAGGTTCACTTGATGCCCAAATCGCTATGTCAAGTGAATATTATTTCCTTCCGTCAAATGTAAAATCTTCCTTGGGAGACAAGTGCATAAACTCCCTCAAATGTTTCCACATAAACGCACGATCAGCGCGAAATAAAGCAGACGAGCTGGAAGTACTCTTAAGTCAGTTCAATTTTTCGTTTGATGCAATTTTGCTTTCCGAGACGTGGTACACTGATTCTAGTGACGTTGTAAAATTACCAATGTATGACTGTTATTTTTTAAACCGTACAGAAAGCCGAGGCGGGGGCGTAGCAATCATGATAAAGGCAGACCTTTCCTGTGAAATGCTTACCGATTACTGTTGCATTGATAAAGACTACGAGATGTTGTCGTTATTGATAGGGCAGAGTATTATAGCAGTGTGTTATCGTCCGCCAAGTGGAAATGTTTCGTCTTTTTTGCTTATTTAGAGTCTTTTTTAGAGTTTGCGAATAAAAATAAATATAACATAATTCTGGGAGGCGACTTTAATATTAACATGTTACTTGAGACAACACATAAAATGCAATTCGAAGCACTGATCCAAACATGCGGATGTGTGAATATGATAACGGCTCCAACGAGAATTACCACTGAATCATCGACACTACTGGATCTTTTTATTACAAGCTATGATAAGTCAGATACGAAATCTGGCATAGTAATAACTGATATTAGCGATCATCTGGGTATATTTTTGTCTATAAATAAAAACGAGGCTACAAACAAAAAACAAAAAAATCAGTTAGGGGCACAGTTCCAGAATATAACGGCTGATAACCTGAACAACTTCAGGCAGAGACTATCTTGTTTGGATTGGAATGATGTCCACCAAGAAAAGAACGCAGATAATGCATATAACTTATTTTTGAGTAAATTCAAAAAACTTTATGAAAGTTGTTTTCCATATAAAACTTTCAAAACTTCTCGAAAAAGTCGCAAACCCTGGATCACTAAAGAATTGCTCGCAAAAATTGGTATTAAAAATACGCTATATCAAAAATTTGTAACAACAAAAGAAACTGAAAAATTTATAATTTTTAAACGTTATCGAAACCAACTAAACAAAGAACTACGACATGCAAAAGAATCGTATTTCTGCAACTTATTTTTATCCTGTAATAACAAAGTCGATGTTGTATGGAAAAAGTTAAACTCTGTCTTAGGTCGTTCATGTACCCAAAATCAAGTAGAAAAGTTAAACCTCAATGGTCAGGAGGTGTCCGGAAAAGAGTTAGCTAATGCGTTTAATGAGTATTTTGTAAGTCTAGTTAAAGAAAATAATGAGTCAGATGCTTGCAAGTACATAAATGTTCGAAATAATCACTCTTTGTTTCTTACGCCTGTTACTAGTTCGGAAGTAATATCTGTTTTTAATGCTTTAAAAAATAGCAAAAGTTGTGATTCCGATGGCTTACAGATTAGACCAGTTAAATATGTAATTGATCTCATTTCTCCTGTTTTGACGCACATCTTTAATGTATGTTTGCTAGACAGCGTGTTTCCTAAACAAATGCAACTGGCTAAAGTAACCGTTCTATACAAGAAAGGTAATAAAAACGACTTGGGTAATTACCGACCTATTTCAATACTGTCTGTGTTTTCTAAAGGCCTAGAAAAAATTATACTTCTACGACTAACAGCTTTTGCTGATAAGCATAATATTTTAAGTCCATCCCAATTTGGGTTTCGCAAACAACGATCTACAGAACTCGCACTTCTTGCGCAAAAAGAACATATCCTTAAAAAATTTGAAAAAAGAGAACTCACGCTTGGTTTATTCATTGACTTTACCAAGGCATTCGATTATCTCGATCATAATTTATTATTAAAAAAATTAGACATGTATGGATTTCGTGGGCAAGTGCATCAACTTTTACAATCATATTTATCCTCCCGTAGGCAGTATGTTAATATAAATGGTCATTTATCTGAAATCAAGCCGATTGAATCAGGCGTTCCTCAGGGAAGTATTCTCGGGCCTTTTTTGTTCAACATTTATATAAATGACATATTAAATATAGGTCCATCCATATACTTTGTTATTTATGCTGATGACGCAAGCCTATTTTTTAACGGTGATAACGCCTCGGATCTTATAGATGATGCGAATGAAACACTGAAAAAGCTTCATATTTGGAGTAAACATAATGCTTTAAGAATAAATGCGAATAAAACGAAGGCAGTTTTGTTTCGACCAAAAAATAGGCGTGTCAATATTACTAAGAACATTTTTTTTTAAATTCTACTCAAATTGAAATTGTTCCCAAGTTTAAAACCTTAGGCGTCGTTTTTCAAGAAAACCTATCATGGGATGACCATATCAATTATATTATATCTAAGTTATCTAGTATAGTCGGTATTGTATATCGTAATAAACACATCTTACCACTCAGAACAAAGTTAATTTTATACAATTCATTATTCTATTCACATTTAAATTATGGTCATCTCATATGGGGCACCACAACCTATACCAACCTCCAGAAAATATACATGTTGCAAAAAAAGATACTAAGAAGTATATGTAATGTTGACATTGAATATCCAGTTAGTGATATTTTTGGTCAACTTGGTATAATAAAAGTTTTTGATTTATACAAATATCGTTTATGTGCAAAATATATTATGGAAAAAATCTACCCCAGCGTCACCTAGAAAACCTAGCAAACCTAAAACTAAAAGTATATACGTATCCAACACGGACTAAGGAACCCTGGGAAGTACCATTTTCTAGAACTAATTACGGCAATCAAACTATGGCATATACTTTACCAAATATCCTTAATCAGCTGACTAGGCAAGATATAGATATCAACAGTACATCGGTGAGCATTTTAAGGGAATATTTTATTTCAAACTTTATTATCAACAATGAGCGCTGATTATGTTGCGCTTAGTTTGAATGCACTGTGTGTTTGTTGATTCAATGTGTTATTGCTTTGTAAAACGCTGTTTCTTTTGTGTGATGATTTTTCATTTATGTTTATGAATTTGTAAAGTTTCATTGTATAATTCCTCTGGTGCTTGCTTTGCGACTGCTTGTTTGGGGTGGCTAGGGGCCAGTCAAGTTGTTTTTACAGGTTTTTCCTCAGTCACCTTTCAACCTTTTGTTCGAAAAATAAAAGAATTATTATGACTATTATTATTAATATTATTTCTAGCGTTGACTCTCCTACAGTGAAAGGAGGTGGGAGGAGCCTCCACTGAATTCATCACCTGACACCGGCTATAGAGTATACCCTTTTTCACCTCAAGAACCATAGTGAAAAAAGTCAGGGGCATCGCGGAGGATTAGTAATTTCCTTCTTAATGCGGATAATTAAGAGATATGCAGGTGAATGTTAGATTTGATATATGTTATCTTATCAAGACGTATACGTTTAAAACGCCAAAAGCATCGCTTTTTTCCTTCGACAACCAAATCTTGTAAGAACCACTTTGCCCCGCGTATGAACAATGCGCTAAACCTGCTTTTTTCTTGAGGTGAAAACGAGTATAGTCAAACCCAAAGTTGAAGGCGAAAGTTCGTGGAGCACGCCTATTGCGCTTCGTTGGCAAAAGGGCGGCAGCATCGCCGCGAGGGACCAAAAGTGAGCTTCATAAACTTTGGCCCTAGCTTTGCGTTTGACGAGTCCAGGTCACGATGGAAGAAGAGGGGGGTAACTGAACGGCGCCTCCTATCTGTGGGACAGGTGTGCCGAAGCTTTGCTCCTATTTCAGGCAAACTACTTGGGACGGGGAACATAAATGGGGCTCGAGAGACCGTCCTTACTA
>JAZHYW010042049.1:0-20539 GCA_037355805.1 Ixodes ricinus | reverse complement strand
ACCAGCGAGATGCATGGCCACGACCACTAAGGTTTCTTGGTTTCGTAGGCGAACATCTGCCTGCGCGACGACAAGGGGCTCACGCGGTCACGGTGCATCGAGGGCCCGGCTCCGATCGACAAGTGTGGCATCACCGCCCCGTCATCGGTGGTTGAAAAGCCTCGCATCCCTGCCAAGTCATCGGTGGGCGTCCCCACGTGCCTGATTACGGTCAGCGCGCTTCGGAACGGGCTATCGCCAGCGTCTGTCGACTGCTTAAGCCCCTGTCGACGAACGGCACTCCGCAGACCAGCGAGATGCATGGCCACGACCACTAAGGTTTCTTGGTTTCGTAGGCGAACATCTGCCTGCGCGACGACAAGGGGCTCACGCGGTCACGGTGCATCGAGGGCCCGGCTCCGATCGACAAGTGTGGCATCACCGCCCCGTCATCGGTGGTTGAAAAGCCTCGCATCCCTGCCAAGTCATCGGTGGGCGTCCCCACGTGCCTGATTACGGTCAGCGCGCTTCGGAACGGGCTATCGCCAGCGTCTGTCGACTACTTAAGCCCCTGTCGACGAACGGCACTCCGCAGACCAGCGAGATGCATGGCCACGACCACTAAGGTTTCTTGGTTTCGTAGGCGAACATCTGCCTGCGCGACGACAAGGGGCTCACGCGGTCACGGTGCATCGAGGGCCCGGCTCCGATCGACAAGTGTGGCATCACCGCCCCGTCATCGGTGGTTGAAAAGCCTCGCATCCCTGCCAAGTCATCGGTGGGCGTCCCCACGTGCCTGATTACGGTCAGCGCGCTTCGGAACGGGCTATCGCCAGCGTCTGTCGACTACTTAAGCCCCTGTCGACGAACGGCACTCCGCAGACCAGCGAGATGCATGGCCACGACCACTAAGGTTTCTTGGTTTCGTAGGTAAGCCTGACTACTCACTGTTTCGTTGTGGGTGAGCGGGTTCACATCTCGCTGGTCTGCATTCTCTCTTTTTTGTTTTTGTTTACTGAGTGTTCTTTATAATGGAAGAAAGGGGTGACTGTTTGTCATGTATGAAACCTGTGGCCCCTGATTGTGCGTGCTTGAAATGTGCAGAGTGCACGAACCATTACCATACGGGGAAATGTTCCGGAATAACGGCCAAAGTATTGAAGACGATGACGTCAGAGAGCATTTCCCGGTGGCGGTGCGGGACGTGCAAGCTGCATGCACAGCGCCAGTCAGTGTCCCCTGAGAAATTGGGGAGCGTGTCAGGACAAGGATCCCAGGAGGGGAGCCTTGAAAAACTAGTGCAACAGAACGATGCTATCAATCGTAAACTGACTGCCCTCCTGATTAGAATCGACGCGATTGAAAAGTCGCTGGAGACTCAGACTGGAAAAGGTGATGAGCTGATGTCTAAGATCGAAAACCAAGGGAGGACGATTGAGGGCATTGAAGAATCTATGAATAACCAGTCAGCAAGGCACGAAGAGCTGATGGCTAGACTGGACAGCCAAGACAAAACAATTAAGGGTCTAGAACAGAAGGTGAACCAATTAGAAGAGAAAATAACTCAAAGGGACGAAGAAATCTGGGCACTAAGAAAGGCCGTCGACAATGCGGAACAATATTCCCGAAGGCAGAACATCGAAGTTCACGGAGTCACTCAACAACCCAACGAAAACCTGTTGGAGGTAATTAACGACATTGCTACTAAGCTAGGCGTGCCACAACTCGCAACCTCTGACGTCGAGGCTGCCCACAGACTAAGAGCAAAGGAAGGTAGACCAGCACCCATACTGGTGAGGTTCAATGAGAGGCGCACGAGAGACGTTTGGGCAAAAAAACGAGCTAGTCTTAGGAGCGAAAACATTTACATTAATGAAAACTTAACCCGAGCAATCAAGAATTTGTTGTGGACAACAAAGGCATGTGCCAGAGAAAAAAAATACAAGTATACATGGGTAAAAAATGGAAAGATTTTTGTGAGACAGAACGAGGGCGCCGCAGTAATTCAGATTGAGAGCGAAAGAGATTTCGCCAAAATTAGATAATCATGCAGTCTTCCTTCGAGTCTTTTGAGGAATGGGACGCTTACACAGAACAGTCAATAGCAAAGGATGGTGGCGTGAATACAAAGTTAAGTTTATTACATGTAAATGTGCGAAGCATCTACAAGCATTTTGATCAGTTAATGGTGCTTTTGGCGGGCCGGCTTCCTCTCCTTGATGTGCTTATACTAACCGAGGTAAATTTACACGAGGCATCTTGTGCGTCCTTTAGTCTAACAGGTTTTCATTCCTACAATATATGCAGAGAAGGCAGAAGGGATGGGGGAATCTTATTATACATAAACAACAACTGTTTATCCGATAGAATTGATGTTAAATTGGATAATGCAGAAATTTGCGCAGCAGTCGTAAATAAGGATAAGTTTTCCTATGTAGTTTGTGCCGTTTATAGACCACCCAGTTCCAATTTAAACATGTTTTGTGATGAATTATCGAAGCTGCTTCCGAAATTCGATAACAATAAATATTTAGTTCTTGCAGGAGATTTTAATATTGATGTTTCGAATGAGTTAAAACCTGGAGTGTTGTGCTATCTTGACACCCTTTCTGCTTTTGGGCTTGAAAATGTTATTCAGGATTATACACGGGAAGAACATTACGGTGATAAAATAACAAAGACATGTATTGACCACATAGTTACTAGAATAAGCAACTTAAACACATTATCTGGAGTAATCAAGCAGAAGCTTGCTGATCACTATATAACGGTTCTTTTAATATTAGGGGAAGATATACGTGGAAACCCAACAGTGGAGGACGAGTATAAAACTGTACTAGATAGCAACAAAATTGATAGTTTTATTCAGAGGTACGATTGGAATTCCTTGCTGGACTATGATCACCTAACAGTCTACGAAAAGCTGGTTCACCAATTTCAGGATATTTATGCAAGCGCTACTAGAAAGGTGAAATTAAAAAAAAGAAGGCCCGAAAATGTTTGGATAAATCCGGAAATATTAGAATTGTGTCATCAGAAGGAGAGTCTTTGGAAACGATGCAAGCAAAATCCTGGTGATATCATGCTTAAAAAAGAGTTCCGTGAAATGCGCAACAAGGTTACAGCTATAATTCGTTTGGCGAAACGAAATTATTATGTAAACCAGTTTAAAGCTTCGACTAGAAATCCGAAAGAAACGTGGAACTTGGTTAACCAAATAATTGGCAGGAAAACTAAAAATAGTATTGATGATACGATACAAAAACATTTTAAAGAATCTAGTTCCTACAGCGAGTTAGCAGAAATGTTCAACAAAATCTTTATCGACGACGTAAAAGAAATCAAAAATAATATACCGGCGACCAGCTTAAATGACGTTTCCCCAACATGCTGCGTCAACTCAGCTTATCTTCCAGATATGACAGAAAGTGATTTGTTGCGTATCATCCCCGCTATGTCAATAACAAAAACGGCAGGAATCGACAATATCCGAGTTAGAGACATACGCTACAATTTCGATAAAGTAAAACACGTTTTGCTTAAAATAGTAAATGACACACTGCACACCGGAAATATTCCTAAGGGTTTAAAAGTATCTGTGATAAGGCCGTTATACAAAAAAGGAAAGCAGCAAGAGGTCGGGAGCTACAGACCCATATCAATCCTACCATTCATGACACACGTAATCGAAAAATGGGTTCAAATAGCAATGAATAATTTTTGCGACAAATTTTCCCTGATAAGCCCTATGCAGTACGGCTTTCGACAAGAGAAAAGTACCATTACTCTGCTGGAAGATTTCGCTGACTGCATTACCGAAACACTCGATAAAAACAAAATAGCCCTAGCTCTTTTCATTGACCTGTCAAAGGCATTCGATACCATCGATCATTCGTTATTATTGAAAAAATTATATAGTATGGGGTTTCGGGGTCCTTTTTATCAATTTTTTGAGAATTACTTCAAGGATAGATTCCAAATGGTTAAGATAATGAATAATCTTAGCAGCCCGGCTCAAGTCCAATTCGGGGTGCCACAAGGAAGTACTTTGGGACCTATGTTATTTAACATTTATATAAATGGGTTAGGATTTCTGCCCCTTGAGTCAAAAATGTTTCAATACGCGGATGATACCGTATTAGTTTTACCACATGAAAAGTATGATGAAGCAATTTCTGTTTTTCAGAGAGACATTGATATGATAGTTAGATGGTTTGCTGCAAATTTTATTTCTGTGAATGTTGCAAAAACGAAACTGATGTGTTTTCGAAATCCGCACAAACAGATTTTAATATCTCCAAATATTTGCTTGCACTCGGTACAGTGTCTGAATTGTAGCTGTAAACCTTTAACATACGACAGTTCAGTTAAATATTTAGGCGTCTTTGTTGACGAACACATGCTGTGGAATGCGCAGGTGGAATCTGTTGCAAAAAAACTACGAGTCATATCTGCGTATTTGTATAAACTCAAAAGTATGTGCAGCTTGAAGATAAGATTACTTGTGTTTAAATCTTTGGCGGAAGCTGCGTTACGGTACGGTATTACACTGTACGGTCATTGTTCAGAATACAAAACAAGAGCGATAGATAGGATACTAAAACACATGGTAAACAACATATCATATGGAACTTCATATCAAGCATTGGAAACTCAAGAGAAAGCTAAAAAGCTGGGCATCCTGTTTTTTAAAAGCTTTTTTACATACGTAGCAATAACAAATAATTATTTCAGTAGTTCCTACAAAACTGCCGTAAATAAAAATAGAGATTTGAGACGTACTGAAAGATACGTCATTCCGAAAATATACACACTGTATGGAAAGAAAAATAGAAATCATTACATTCCTTCCTTATTTAACGAACTCCCAGAGTCCCTTATGAATATAGAATCCACTAGGGCACTAAAAAGGAAACTAAGGAATTGGTGTCAAGCATCTGAGCTGTAGATATCGTAGCCTGACCGTTGAAGATATTTCGTACTTTTATTTTATGGTTGCGTGAGTAGACGTGGCTATAAGCACCGATATTTCGTGCTCTAAGGTGTTCCTTTTTGTATTGATTTATGTTGCTAATTTTGTGTTCCTTTCATTTTTTTTTTGTGCTGCGGAGTGTTTTATTTTGTTTTTTGTAACAACATGTATTCTATCTGGTCGCCTGGCCCCACATACAAGCAGAATGCTGCTTTTGTGGGCCAGCGCTTTATTTTGTATCACTTGATTTGAAAATAAAAATTGAATTGAATAAGGTGTGTCAGCCATCGCTCTGATTGTACTGGGGATTCACACAGGAACTACTTTATTATTATTTTTTTGTTGTTGGCAAAAAACAGTTTTATTATTTCCTAGATACTGGCATATTTCTTCCGGTATATTGTCGCTGACAGTTTAAGAAAACGCGAAAAGTGGCTTAAGTATATATACGCCTCTTGCTTGATAGTTAGAATGATGATGGTGGTGATGATTTCTTCATCAGCGTTCTCAATGGGTTATGCCACGGAATTCGAAGTTGTGGGGTTCTGCAGGGCACTGTTAGTGTATTAGTAGGGATATGAGGCGAAAGATAAGTGCTAAGGAAAAGGAGGGGCTTATCTTTCCCTTCACTTACCTTTGCCTTCATAACCCCGCCACGGCCCCACTGCCTGTATAACTATAATAAAATGTTCGGTGTTCCAACACCCCGCATTTCTTAAATAGTCCGTGACAATACACCGCGTCATCATTAAAATTCAAAATCATGGCGGTTGTACAGAGACAACCCCACTGAACACGTTGTTCTCCCGTTCTTCCCCGCAGTGACTGCGCTCGAGTACCTGGCGTCCTATTGCGACGATGCCTCCAACGCCGGCGAACTTTTTGTCAAGTCCCGTCGACAGTCAATCATTCCACCGGTGGCCCGCGCATTGTGTACAAAGTCTTCTCACCCCAACCCGACGAAAGTACGGTAAAGTTTACTTCTTTTCTTTTTTATACGATGTCCTTGCACGAAACAGGGGCATATTATGACGTCACATTCATCTTTTTTATTACGTGCATTAGTTCACCGGTTGTTATTGTCTTTCATTACGAACGGTGATATATTCTGACTCAGTGGCTCCGAGGCCAAGCGCCGAGGCCTCCGGAACCTTATTGGGAGGGTTTGAATACCTGCCGAGAGGCCCGCAATCTGACAGAGGCTTCTTGCGGAGAAAGCGTCGTGTATCCGAGGTTTCGGTCGCAAGTAAAAAGGTCCCCCGGTAGTCGAGATTACTTCCCAGTCTTCCTCGGGGGCTTGCCATATGCCCTTCCTTTGTTGGGCAGGTAAAAACAACCGCACATTACTTTTTTCTTTTTATTATATCTAAACGTTTGCAAGTGCGGTTATTGGTGTTACATTGCTTATATTAAGGATTCTGTGTTTTCGGTCTTTGAGTCGGCATTAATTTAAAATAAAATACTCTGAATAGAAAATGTATTTCAATGAAAAAAAAAAAAAACTCAGACTTGATTTAGGGAACGCAGTCATGTGCTTGAATCGTCTGCTTTCTCGGGAGCAACATTAATACATTTATTTTCCTTCTCTTGTCGGTACCGACACCTATTAGGGTTACACGTATGTTCCATTGAGGTTGGAGAAGCCTCCGCTTGTTTTCTACAACACGAGCCCTGATCAACGCCGATTTTCAGCCCGGCACCGAGAAGTGCACCGAAAAACACCGAATATTCGAGGGAAACAAATAAGGCCCGCAAAAACATTTTCCATTACGAAGAAAAATAAATCTCGAAAATACGAAAACATGCCTCACTAAAGCACGGAGGGCTCTAGGTACAGTTGTTCTAGAGAACTCTTCTCGCGATCTGATTAGTTCCCGTCTATCGTAAACAGCCCGCGTCTTGCAGTTTGTCCACAAGGAAAGCAGTCTCATTGCGTGAAAGAGTTTCCAGGCCAGGGAAACCATGCCATAAGGAGGGCCTCACGAATCCCAAATAAAACTGCAGATTTAACCTGATGTAAAGCCGATCATGAAAGATTTCGAAAATTGTTTCGCTTAAGTGCGCGCGCGCGCCCACCCTCACGCACGCACGCACGCAAAGTGCGGGCACTTCAACACCAAGCAGTTCTATAGGGTTGTTGCTTTCAGCCATGGGGCGCCAGCGCGACCTTAAGGCGCGACCATGTAAAGCTTGTATTAAGCATAAAGCGGCGCTGCAGCGTATGGTTATGCACAAGTCAGGGTCGTTAACAAGCGTGTGTCAGCATCTGTCTACGCGGGGTAACAAAGCCTATAAAACAACTTTTAAAAAGAAGTCTAAATACACAACAGGAAAGTGCAGCTCGCGCCTTTGGTGTTTTATCGAAACGATAGCAATGCTTTGCTTGCTCTTATTTCGTTCTTGTTATTTTTCGAAAATTTATATAATCCGATGAAATTCTTCCACCTTGGCGCCCGCGAGCAATGGAGTCGGGAGCGTAAAGACGCGCAACCGAAAGGCGACCGAAATATATTCGATTTTGCTCGCCAGAGGCGTTGCTCACACTCGAAAGCTACAGGCCTATCGACCAGACGTCCACGCGATTGAATTCCAATGTCAATTTAATCTCTCTGCTACGTTACTTGAGAATCGTTCATCGTAATGTGAGTGCGACTGCAACGCATTACTCTGTAGCGGGAAGATGCGATGTTCACGAAATATTATTTATATTGTGCATTCTGCTTTTGTCTGCGGATTTGTAAAGGGGCGACAAATTGCATTGCGGGAAGGCGAATACGATATACGAAAACGTTGCAATAGACGACAAGTACTCTAAGCGGTGATAAGCTAAATTTTCTCTGCACTATAAATGCCGTAGATTTTCCGCTGTATCTTTACATGAGAAACTGGCGGATCTTTGGGGTATTTATTTTTTTAATGTCGCTGTTTTTCAGCCTACGTATAAAATGTTTATCGAAAAGTTCAAGTCTGAGAATGGAGGGTTTAAACAAAAATGGTCATAAGTGAAAAAAAAATTACCAGAAAACGTCATTTTTTCGGTTTTAACCAATTTTATATTCTTGACAGAAAAATATAGTTGTCGGTGCCTTTCAGTTTTAACTGATTTTATCATTTTCACAGTGACGGATGTTTACCGGTCTTCTTCGGTTAAAACAGGAAAGACAATAACCTACGCCTATATTAACACATGTTACATACGCGAAACCCTGATATTTTGGAGATACGTACCCCAAAAGAACAAACACATTAGAAACTCGTGCTGAACCAGTTGAATGAACAGAATCTATTTTAGTACTCACTTTTATCAGTCCATTCCGATAACGATAGCTTGTTCGGTTTCTGAATTTGGTTGCAACTGTTTAATCCCAGTATTTACTTGCAGTGTGAAGCGAGCGAAGCCTACCAAAGCGTGCTCCCAACCGACGTAAGTTTTTCCTTGATTTTGGGGGCCAGGTTACGCCAGATATCATGACATGTAGGCAAACCAAAATAGTTTCTACGTAAATGTTTTGAGTGACTTCTTTTTTTAACGTTCGTATTGCCAGCACGACATAAATAGGCATGTTCACCCTCATAAACGTCAACCACTCTGTCGTATGTTTAGTGCATTATAAGTAGGATTCCATACATTTATTTGAAATCCGGCGCTTGTCAAGTCTACACCTTCCTCCTTGTTTTTTGTGCGCTCGTTCTAGTTATATCATGAACCAACTCGCCTGCATTTCGACTTTGACACTTTAGCCCCCTGTCACGAATGGAAGGTGTTATTGAATGAGAAAACACTAGCTTCAAGGAAATATGTTTTTTCCTCAGCTTTATTTTCGTTTTGAGCCGAAACACACCCCAACAAAATTGCCCGTGTTTTTCTTTTTTTTTCTGGAAGCATACATTTTATTTTGTTTCCTTCTCTTATCGCCTTTCTTTTGTGCAACGATTCTCCATGGATGAATAGAGATATTATTATTATTGTTATTACCGGGACGTTCTTGAATCATTCGGGTCACGCGCATGTTCCTTGGAGGTCAGGAAATGTCATGCCCTAATTGTGTTTTCAACAACACAAGAAACCGATAAATACCAACTTTTTTTAATCTACACTAAAACTTGACGTCGAAAAACATTTAATGTGTGCGAAAAAGTGAATTCCCCAAGAAAACCCGAATTTAAAAACAAATATTAAAGCCCCGAACACTACGAATCCTATGTTTATAGGAGCGCAACGTAAACTTTCGACTTCGCGTTCACAAACATGAAACAGGTGTTCATACTCTTTTCTCTTATTTTCCAGCCAACCTTCAATCGGCTCATTGTAAACCAATTTGTGGTAAGATTTTAACACATAATCTGTTCTATCGGCCGAACTCTGTGAGAAAACTGTCACGAAGAACCGTCACGAAAAACCGTCGCGAAAGACCTCATGGGACATCATGATCCCACGTGACTATGTGATGTCACGGTATCGAGCTACCAGCTCTCTGACGTTATGACGTCACGGGACGTCATAATGTAGCGTGACACCGTGCCTTTGTGAAGTCACAGGGTCGCGTCCCGTCATGATCATGACATCACGTGAATCTGTGCACGTCATGGCCTCACGTGACCGAGGTCTACGATGACCTGGTGTCGAGTGAACTCGTGAGGCCATCCCACGTCACGCTGTCACGTGACACGCTGACGTCACGTGGCGCCACAACATCTCACACATACACATAGCATGTGCCCGGCTCATATTAGCACCACATTCTATGTTCCCCTGTGTTGGTCAGCATGATCAAGCTATACCCTTGCTTCGGGTGGAGTTGTACATTGGCTCAGGGATGGACAAAATACTCGCGAAAATGTATCGAAAAACAGATACACAATACTTCGGCAAAATTGTACTCTAATTCATATCGAATTACACTTTAGAGTAAAGTATTAAAGTACAAGATAGAAATACAACGAAGGGTTTTCTATTAACTTCAAATACGTTTACAAATACATTTTGTTCCCATTGTATCACAACTTAGACTTAAATTAGACACCGAAGATAAAGACCATGAACAAATAAAAAGCAAAATCTACACTAAAAAAAGGATTTGTTTTTTAAAGGTTTTTTGACGCCCCAAGCACTCGTTCAGCTTGTGAATAACGGTTTCGCCTCAAACACTCCTGCACACTAGAAAGGAAACTGGGTGATGAAGACCTCTTCCGCATCAAGAAAGAAAATTAAAAGAACCCCTTATAGTTTTTTCACAAAGAGCCTTTTTAGGATAGTAAAGTTGAAAGCTGAGCTAGCCTTTTTAGGCGGTGCTTTAAAGACCTTTTTATGGTGCTAAATAGGGACAAGCCATAGAACCCCTAAAAGTTATGTTTGTTTTTTTTAAACCAGATTCTTATGGAGTGTATAGGTACCAATACTAAAGCGCGTAAAAGGAAGTTGCAGCTTTCGAAATAAGAGTTATTTTTCATATGATAAACGGATACACTTGCTTCGCATAGCGCAGCAAGATTTTTGGTTTTTCTATTACTGTCATCGCAAACAAGAGTACCCACAAAGCATATTTGATTGCGAAGAACTGTACTCAAAAAGCGCCCAGATCATTGCAACAATGATCTGGGCACTTCTTGAAATAAAATAAATATATATTTGAAATACTATGTTTTATTTAAATAAATTGACGAACGCATGTCATAATATGTAATTAAATACAAAATACTCAAAGAACTTGAAATAGTACTTCCAATATTGTATTTGAGATAATACCGACCCCGGCCTTGGCCATTTTGGATGTTTCAGAAGCGCAAATAGCAAGACAAAAAACCAAACTTTGTCCTAAAGAACAGTTCCACATGGGCTCTGGCGCTTTCGATATACTCCATCCTAGACTACCAGGAGAAGGAAGTAACAAGCGCTTCTTTTTTTTTGTAGTGTCTCATCAACTTCCGGTCACCGTACATGATCATAGGGGTGTTTAGTGATTTTGCGTGCTACCTTGGCCAACTACTCGACCTGACAGAATTTACGGGATTACCGATGCAAGAGCAGCTGGAGACAGTGACGTCACAACTGTTGACCGCAGGTGCCTGTAAGTACGCTCATGTTTAGGGGTCCTGGTTTTGGCAATTTCAAGGACTTCCACTACCTCAGTGTTTTTTGTTTCTTTATATAAAGATTATCCGAATTTGTTTTTATTAGTAGCGCTATAATATTTAATAAAATATTAATGCTTTTGATAACAACAGCTCGAGTCAAAGGAACTGTTCCCCATTTGAAGCCACTGTATAAATGCTTATTTTAGCTTCTCGATCAAGTGAAGATGTTGTATAGGTGGACAAAAATAATGCATTTTGTGTATCAAAATAATTTTTAAAAAATTACACCATCTTTTCGAGGGGAACCATGGGGTGATGCGGAGCATTGTGTTGTTTCCGAGGAAAGAGTCAGTTGCGTTCTGACGTCGAGAGATGGCGCCACCGACTGCCCTAGCGTCACCCCCTACGCTAGCCTTCGTCGCGGCTCGCGGCAGAAAAATTTGGAACGCTCGCCGTTTATTTTTTTTTCACACTTGAAGGAGAGGAGACTAGAGGAGGAGAGTTGCGCGTGCGCGCGCGGTGTGAGTAGAAGCGAACGAACGCGCAGTGCACGCAGCTGGTAGAGAGAGCGAGCGGAGAGAGTAACGCGCAGCTGTTGGAGAGAGGGAAGGAGGAGAGTTGCGCGTGCGTAGTGCGAGTGCGGACTACGACGCCAAGGCCGCGGGACATAGGCCCGAGCAAGAGATGCTCCGCATCTAAAAAAGGAATTAGTGTATTTGGTAAAGGAGTAAAAAATTACGATCCTGAATTCACCACCTGCGGTGGCCTGTCTGCTCACAAAATGTCTCATTGGCGCAACTGCCGGCAGATAGAAGCAGGTAAAAGTAAGAAGGCAGAAACTAATTTCCGATTGTAGACGATGCGTTCGAGTCAAATCAGCACCATCTAGAATAATAAGGAATTCGAACGCCCCCTCTTCTTCCATGGAACGTCTCCACAGTCGGATGGCACCGACTGAGCAATTAGACCCGAGCTCTATGCCGAGCGCCTTTGGGCGCGTTAATTGGACACGAACCGCAGCCGAACAGTGGCGTAGCACCCGTATCCAATCCGTGTCTTCGCTCCATCTCACCGCGATGACGTCAAACATCTAGTGCACAGGCTTTGATTATTCTAGGCTGTGTTGGTCAAATGCGGCTGATTTTATTTTCCCAGTATAATGCATTATTTCGTTATCTTCACCAATAGACTCAATGAACGCAAAACCAACAAAACATATTCTTTATCAGGTTATATCGGGTGTACCTCAGCAGCTGTGGCCCCCGGTGGGCTGTTGCACCAATCAGATATGTATTTCGTTAGAGCAGAACCCCTGCAAAATATTGATGGTCACTGATTGGCTTCAAAATTGGTTCAACAGTTTAATAGACATATCTGAACTAGTAACACATGTTACAAGTCGAAGTACTTTTTTTCTCGCGAAGGTATGGAATTTTTAAATTGGGTCCGAGAGGCGGAGAGGCAGGCTCCACTAGCAACACCGAAAATGTTACGTCAAGCCTAGGTGGCACAAGCTACCCTCGTTATAAAGGGTACATATCAGCATCCATCAATCCATCACCTGGGTTGGGGGGGCGGGGGGGCGGGGAGAACAGCTGGTTCCTGACAGGTTAAAAGAAGGTTAATGACGCAAAAGGACCGAGGACGAAAATAAGAAAAAAAAAAAGAAAGAGGCAGCAGAATAATTATGTCACTCCAGTGGAAAGCACAAAAAAGTTGAATGTTGGTTTGGGTATACCCTACATTACCGTTTCCTCAATAGCTATTTTGAACATAGAAAAATAAATAACCTGCCGTGACGCTCGAAGGAAAATGCCATTGTTAAAACAACGATGCAACAATCTTTTTTTCTTTCCGCAAATACCGCTTATAACGACTCTCTGACGTTAATGACCGATAAACACGAGTTAGTTTTTCACGCCACGCAGTAGAAATCGCAGAAAAACAAAATAAAGACGTTTGCCATTTCCTGCAATGCCGAATTAGAGCGCAGGTCTTGAGTAGGAGGAGGGAGGGTACGGAGAAGATGGCATACATTCGTCGTGACCGTCACGAGTAACCGTGACGTCACGTGTGACGTCATAATGGGAACCATCCCATAATGCAACGCGAGGGCCACAAGTGACACCCGCGCGCTGCATCACGGGACGTTTCCCATAATGCACTCGCGGTTACGCCGACGGCGACGCTGACAGCGACGTCGCTCAAGCCGGAAACGGGCGCCTAATGCCTCGTTCACACTTGTGAACCGGCGGCCGGATCCGCGGGAATTCTGACGCCCGGCGACGAAAGCAGGCAGATTTTCCGGCGGAAAGCAAGATCGCTCTGGGACCAATTTTCAACGCCGGAAAAAGTTTTCGCTCGCCGCAAGCCAATCAGAACGCACGGGGGAAGTGGCGCTTGCTGACGTCAGATCCTGTCCGAGCAGACGGTATTGCAAATGGCGTCCACTATGTCTGTGCCGTCTGTGCCTGTGGCTATGCCAGTGTCAGCGGAGCTACTAATAGAAGCGGTGAAAAACCACGTCGTACTTTATGACAAGACGCATGCTCGATACAAAGACAATGATTATAAGGACGAGCTATGGAAGCTAATTGGAACCGAATTGGGAACAAGCGGTACGTACTGCGGTGCACACTGCACACACGTTGTTTATTTACTGCATTCTCGTGTTGCGAAGAGGATGTCGCAGGATTCGCTCAGCACTGCGGCTGTTACCTATTTTACACCGTAGCCGTAAAGTAGTCTGCGCTGCAAGAGAAAGATTGCGGGAGCATATTTGGGTAGCGCGGAGTCTCCATGTATTCTCCCATAGACCCGTTGCTCCGGGGCAGGGGCGCGAGCGCATCCGCAAGACGCGACCATGTTATGATGGCTGAACCATCCAGGTGGCTCTGTAATGTTCGATTTTGCACGCGCTAGGTTCGAATGCAAGCATCTGAGGATGCGCGATTACAAACCTCTAAAAAATAAAAATTAAAAAAAAAGAATTATGCAGCTCGCGGCCGCAGCGTCCCATTAAACATTCCATTCATCTTTGCTTTCTTTCATAGCTTCTCTGAGCACGTATGTTTCACTTCACGTGATAGCGGAAGCCGAAGCTACTTGCAAAAGCACGTCCTCCTGAAAGATGCTCGCACTGCACGAGCGCGCGTGCTTGACAGGGACGCAGAAAGCTCGCAGCTCGCTTTTAGAGCCTCTGCTACGCTGGCACTGCAGAATGGAACGGAGTAGAAAAAACTCTAGTGGGGAAGCGTATTGACGCATGTTCGAAACGCGAGCCAAATATTCCATTTTGCTCGCCTGACGCGCTGCTCAAAACTTGAGAGCTACGGGACTATAGGGCGGGCCGCCTCCTAGAACCCTGAGTACCACCTGACTCGCGCCGAGCTGCTCTGTCGGCCATGTTGTCGGCGAAACACGCGGATCAAAGGATTGCGCTACTCTGCTCCGTGGGAGCTATATAGTGCTCTAGCGGCAACAAATGTGAACGGCCCGATCTTTTTTCGGCGAGCGAATCCAGTCGGCGGCGAGTGCGTATTTCGCAAGTGTGAACTAGCCATAAGAGCTGCGCTCTAAAAACGTGCAGCGTTCACCCCATCAACTCGAGCCGTAGCAAGCGGCCACGTGATCTGGAGCCGATTATATGTCGCCAATGTTGACCATGGCCACGCGCTGGGGTTGGCAAAGCACAGGACACGCGCTGAGCTCCAGACATTGTTATGGTTCGGCTATCGCCGTCATTGCAGCGATTGGACATGGGCCACTACCCGAATGCCCGTCAAGCTATTGATTATCTCGAGCCCAAATCGAATGCTCACGCAATGCTCGGGTTCAATCTATGCACCGCATTCAAATATCGTCACTTGTGTTGGCACTGCGACCCCCCTGCTACGTCATCAAGTGCGTGCAGTCGTGTAATACTACTGCGTCGTGCACGTAAAGACCCCAGGTTAGTGGTTGTACTGCACTGGCTAAATTGCCTCGTCTACGGCTGAGAGACATGTCGCTCGTTGAAGGGAGACTAACTTCAAGGCTGTATAAACATACCCGCAACAATTTTTTTTACGTCATCAAGTTTTGCGAAGGAGAGATTGAAAGAAAACACTCGCGTTTGTCCTTGGAATTGCACCGCAACAAAAGGAGTTTTTGGTCAGTGGCGCTGCGTGCGAGTGGGTCCCACTCTGGCCAGCGAGCTCGTGTAAGGTGAAACACATTCCAAGCGACTATCGTTGCAGACACGAGTTTAAGCCACAGTTACACTCCCGCTACATCATACAAAAGAAAAAGACAAATGACGGCCATGGCACATTGGCAATACAAAGCAAAACCTGTCAGCAGACATGTTCGAAACATTCATCTGTATGAAATAAACGTGCTTCAAATACGCTTGAGGCGTGACCCTGTTAACTCGGTCGTAAGGTCGGCAACGAGCAGAGCGTATTTTGTATGACCTATGGGCAGTGTGTCTGAGGCTTTCGTTTGTTACTCTTCATTGAAGAGAAGATCACATTTTTTTCTTTTTTTTAAATTGTGATACACGTTACATTATTTTTAGACGCCTCCGTACAACGCCTTAGCTTGATATGTTAAGAAGTTTATTTATGCGGACACTCCAATGAGCCAATCATTTCTTCACCTCACGTGGTATCCTGTTTTCTATTAGGAATTAGTATGGTCTCTGTATCGGGCATACTTCGACTTCTACACTTTGAATAGGCCCGTTGTTTTTATTCCATTATGAGCGGCAATGACACCGATGAATGGTGTGATATGGGTCCATGGCAAGGTCGAATAAGCGTTTCCATCTACAAATCACATCACGAATGTGGCACCGAGAACGATGCTAGTTTGTGAATCGTCACGCTCATACCCACAGCGTGGACCTCGATTTTCGGTGAAGACAATTTTAACTCGTAATTTTTGAAGAGTTACAAGAATACTTCTGTTGAATTAATGAGTGTTCTTCGAGTACTTAAACGCAAATAAACTGAAGGAAATGAGATGGGAGCGCGTGGGTACGTCAGAGCTCCTAGCTCTGATTGGAAGGATCAAGCCCACCAACTTGACCAAGAGAAGCTCAAGCGCCAGTATAACAAGAAGCGCCGCAAAGCACCGACAGTTAAACCAAAGGACATCGTCGTAGTTCAGCGAGAACGGAAGTTTTACTGGAGAGTTTAATAATCTACTGCCGAAGTGAGAGGGACGGTATGTTGTCACGAAGCGGCTTTCTAACAAAAGCTATCTAATCGAGGACATACCTAAGAAACAACCAAAAGTCAACGTTTTTTTACGAACCTACAGCCCCAATCGATAAACTAAAACGTCTCGATGTTTTTGACGCCAAAAATCAAGAAAGTGTAAAAAGTTTAAGTGAGGACACCTAAACGGAACGTGAATCGGTTCTGTATTTGAGAAAAAAACACTTAAATCTTCTTCATTTGGCCTCCAGGATTACGAATATCGAGATTAGTTTTCAATTTGGTGCACAGAGCTGCAGAAAATCATTTTTTAAGTACCGCTGAAGCCCCGCCTTCCTGGGGCGTGACGTCATACCCAGAATTTTCGGAATCTCCGCTCTCACGCATCTTCAGCACTTCTCAGAGCTATGCACGCGCCACTCTTGCTATATTCAGAAAGGTCAGAAAAAGACGTCACGAGTGTGTATTCAGTGCCGGGGAATATTCGCCCCTTTTTTGTTTGGCAACAAACTCAGTGGCGCTATCTATGGAATAGCTCCGAGCATGAACTTCCGGTTCAGGCAAGTTTCTAAATTTTTTACTCATCGTTATTTTATCATAAAAGTGAATTAAGTTTACAGGTCTATAAGGTGGCTATTTCAAGAATATAGCGTGTTTATTTGATTTCACAAATACTGCGAAACCCGCCGTATTGTTCCAGAACCGAAAGTCGTTGGGGGCTATTTGTACACTGGCGCCGCCAGGGTTTCCCCAGCAAATTAGGCGGGATGTTCAAGTTTTTAGACGGGGAGAGAGGGGGTATTTGAAAATAGGGGCCGTTGCAATTAGGGGTGCCTTCTGGCAAAGCCTGCAATTGCACCCGTTGCCCACACGAGCGACACGGGCTTGGCGGCCGAAAGATCTGGGTATGACGTAACGACTGGTTGAGGTTTTTCGTGTTTTCTAGCCTTTAGTTACATCGTCGGGGAAGACGAAAGTGATATTCAGACTCACGGAATAAAAATACGCCAAAATTCAACTCAACGTTTCTTTTTTTTCCCAACAACCTCGTTAGCTTTTGCTTAATATTCAGGATGCCCGAGTGTTAGCGCCATCCTGGAAGAGGACAATCTAATTGCGCGACATCCGTGTCACGATTCGCGTGGCGCAGCAAGTCTGTTTCTACTTTAACAGCGCACACGTATGCGAGGGCGCTCACATGGTAGCAACCTTTCGCTTTAGAGAGGGATACGGAAACGAAATGACGTGACCACGAGCTCTCTACCTCTCGCTTCAAAGTCGGCCAGGGAGAAGCGCAATGCGTATCACGCTTGTGACGACAATAGTTGATGCACTGCCAAGGGTACTGTAGTTGCCAGCGTTGCCGCTTGGTGGCGTCAACGCCTGACTATCTCGCCTAGTAGTAATATCCGAGGACTATAGCTTGCCCGTAACGTCGTTCGCGGCCATACCGGCATTTTATGTGACACCAGCCTTCGGTTCACCGTGCTAGTTTCACACCACAGTAATAGTAGCTAGAGGAAACCAGAAAAGAGAAATAACCATTAATGCCCAACAATGGCGACACCTGGAAGCTATGGGGGCCATATTTGAGCGCACTATTCACAGCGCATCCGGGGGGGGGGGGGGGGGTATGGTTGGTTTGGCAGAAGTACCCGCACTCTCCGATCAAGCTCCTGCCTAACGTCTGCAAACAACGGCGATCTTTATGGTGTGGAATGCACGTTGCAGAAGCACTTCTGGAAGCTTTAACATATACGAAGTAGTACACGCGTTAGTGTTCTCCACTAAGTCACATTCAGGACTAGGTAGCTGCACGAGCGAGCCATACTGTCGCGAACTTGCGCTGCTTCCAACATTACTAGATTACCTCAGTTGTGGAACTCCCCCGCGGAACGGGCTACCCCCGATCACTCATTTCAGTCGGCCTCCCGTCGTTCGAAGCGCCATCTAGATTTTTGTTTCATAACTGTGTGTTACCATAGAGCAGAGCTGGAACGCCATCTAGACGCTCTGCTTCGAAACGTACGTATTCCATAGAATACGCTCCAGTTACCCTAGCAGCCGTCCGGCGCGTCGGACAACGGGAGGCGAGTCGTGGTGAGTGAGGGGAGGTACTGCTCGTGCAAGTAGCGTCTATGAGCAGTTCCGTAACTGAGCTAATCTAATAACGTTGGCTGCTTCTTAGAGGCCGATGACGTGGCGGCATTCCAATGGAGCTTCACAGACCGCCATCAGGCGCAATCTTGAAATATATTCCTTTGTTTTAAAACTAGTTTTCTTGACTTTTCTGGCGGCAGCCCAGAAACACGAGTCTGGATTAGTGTTTGCTGGGCTGCCGGCACAACATATAGACCACATCGAAACATAGAAATAAGTGCAAACATTTCGTTTCCGTACCCCTTTCATTCGGCCTCCATATCTGTCAACGAGGTTCTAACCGCAGCTTGGAGTACTAGTCAGTGTCGCCATCGCTGGGCGCCAGAAATCCGCTAAAAAGCAATAAGAAATCCGCCAGATTCCGCTAGATTCTAAAACATATCCGCTAAATTTCCCGCTAAGACCTATTTTATTTACAAAACAGTGAAAGTTTGTGTGGTAAAAACCTTTATCATTCTTAAAAGCTCCCCAAAACTATGAGAGCTGAAATAACATATAAAAGAGTCTTCCAAAAAGTGTAACTAGAATACTAGAGGCTTCAGTGCTGCGGTGGTCGTCAACGTCATCACAGATGAGGCTAAAAGTTATAATAGTTCACACTGATGAAAAAAAAAAGAACTTACAGGTCACCGAAAAACACATCGAGGTCTTCGTCACCGCTGGCGTCGTCTGACACCATCTCCACAGGACCGCTGGTACTTGTTGAGGGATCAGAAAGGTGACTTGGTTGCACATACGTTGCAGATGTCCCGATTGCACTTACAACCGCCACAGGAAGCTCGTAATCAAAACAACTCTTTTTGTGTCGCATCAACCCCGCTGTTACGACGAGGATGGCGTTTGTTATTTCAGGCTTCAGCTTGTTCCTCAGCTTGGATTTTACTGTTAAGCTGACTAAACGTCCTCTCTACTTCGGCATTTGAGTAGGGCAGCACCAGCATCGACATGGCAAATCCGGCCAACTCGGCGAACGGATTTTCGCCAAAGGCGTCCTTATAGGAGTGAACTTCACACCAGAACGATTGCGTGGACGTTATTTGCTCCCAGTTAAAGAGGGTGATTTTGCTCCAGTGGTTTCGAATTTTTCGATTGTTTCAGGGGCACTGCCATTGCTTCCAGCAGGGGAATCAATGGCTGATTCATGACGCACCAAGTGTTTTCGACCGATAAAAGTGATGTCTTCTGGAGAACTGTGATGTTGTCGGGAAGTCGCTGTCTGATTTGATCTACTAGCGTGGTAATAGACCTTATGCAGCTTTCTCGCATCACAGCTTCATCTGCGAGAGAGAACCCGTCGGTCTTCTCAGCCTTCATGTTGTCAACCTACGTGTCAAACAGGTAGCCCAGATGTGGCTTGGGGTTCAAGTGGTCCTCAAGTCTGGACGTCAGAACGTCCATCTGCTCTGTCGGGATTACGACTTTATGAACCAAGCTCGAAAGCAAAGTCATGAGGTCTTTCAGCAGCTTTGTTTGATCCACATCTTTCGCCTCGAATGCCTTGTTAACCTTCTGAACATCTGTCAGAATCGGTCTCAAAAAAGAAAGTACCCCAGATTGATCTGGTTTTCGTACATACCATACAGCACCTCTGCCGCATAGCACTTTTCAGGGCGCCTCGCCATCTCAAAGTGCGTCTTCGATTCGGTCCACTGGTCTACGATCCTTGACACAGCTATTTCGAGGGATAGCCACCACGTCCTCCACGCTTGCAGAATCTTCAGTGGTTCATCGCCGTCATTCATCAGACCGCAGAGCTTCTTGTACGCAAGTTGCCGGGCAGGGGATCTTGCCTAGAAAGCGATCGCTGCTTTAAAGCCTCAGGGATTTGTTTGTCTGAGACGTGCAGCAACTGACCAGGATCCTACCCTGCTGAAGTTAAACAATTTCTGCATTTTTAGAGGACACGGAAATTATTTTTTACAGGAGGATTTTGAATCGGTGCATTGCGTGAGGAATCCGCCAGAAATCCGCTATGTATGAAAAAGGCCCGTCAAAAAATCCGCTAGCCGCTAAACTAATTTTTTTCCCGTCAGAAAAAAATTAATTCCGCCAGATTTAGCGGAAAATCCGCTAAATTGGCATCACATGTACTAGTAGTGAAAGTTCGCACTGCAGAACCATACCCGTTTCGATTTGGATGAGGCATCGTACC